>JASCZW010002301.1:0-7500 GCA_034211315.2 Aedes japonicus | reverse complement strand
TGGTATTGTTTTACCTCAAAATAGTATTCGCATAACATTGTGGGAACAATTTCATGGTATTATCCTTGGGTGTTTTACCTCTTAATCTGAGCTCCTTAATACCAACGCTAGTTATCACGTTATTCGGTCCTGCTCGGGTACTGGCGTAAGAACTTGTTCAGGGATGGTGGAGGTAATATTTTTAAATGCAAAAATAGCATGCGCCATATAAAACTTCGTGGTTTAGCAAAACTAGGTCATTAGAGGACATTTTGAGGATTTCTGACCATACTGGCCACTAAATGAGGCCCTCTGGTATCCGCAATCCCAAGGCCTAGTTTTGCAAAATCTTGAAGTTTGATGTGTCGCCAGCCAGGTTTTGGCAACAATCTGAATGGCCACTTTCCCGGAGGAACTCTAACCCCAGAGGATCACCTTAAGTGACCAGTATGTTGAGAAATCCTCAGAATGTCCTCCGAAAATCTAGTTTTGCCAAATCATAAAGTTTAATATGTCGCTAGTCAGGTTTTGGTAAAAAAATGGTAATGGCCACTTTCCCGGAGGAATTCAAACTCCAGCAGGGAGAACAGACAAAGTTTTGCAAAATCATAAAGTTTGATATGTCGCAATCCAGGACTAGGTAACTGTTTGAATATGGCCCCTTTTCGGAGGAACTCGGATGCAGCAGGTTCTCTTTTAGTGGCCAATATATTGGAATAACCAGTGCAGATCCACAAACTAGGATAATTTTGTGATCTATTCCAAATAATCTCATTAAAATCCGATGGCTAACGATTGTGTTTCATAAATTTTATATTTGAATTTTTCTATCGAGATATTGGGGACATACGTGTTGCGAGAGATGCAGAGCTTTTTACGATCCTTTACAAGTACCGCGGGATGATTGAAATGAGAATTCAATACAGATTGGGCTGAAAATATTAAGAAAATCTGTATCATGGCTTTGGCAATCGCCATAATTGAAGTTTTCCACCTTCTGACTATCACTTATCTCGAAAATTCATAACTCAAAAACGATTCATCGTAGAACTTTTTTTTTCTACAAACTACAATTAAATTTTCGCAAAAATGGGAAAATATAATTTAAAAAACCGTCATGTTCATAACAATGAAAGAATTTTGTTTCTTGGAAAAGGCGGAAAATCCATTCTCTGAGTCGCGAAAAATTCGAAAAAATATTTCGTTTATTAGTTCATAAATCCTACATTGCAAAATTTTAAGGAGCGTTTTTTTTTTAAATATTGTTCCAAAAACTTCGAGCATGTCACTCGTTTCTGCCACAAAATGGGGATTTTTTTATTATCGTACATGTTTTCAAATGAAGGGTCTCAAATTATTACGGAACTTCGGTTCACGCGCAGCGATCAAGAATATATTATCAAAAACAATATCAAGAAATTCAGGTTGCCAGTTTTAGTTAATAATTTTTGGATATCGTTTGGAAAAGTGGGAAAACTATTTGAAGGTATTAAATTTTTTGAAAAATTATTTTCTGTTTATTGGCTGTTGTAAAATAGGTTGAATTTTGCGATGGGTTTTTGTTCGTTTTCTAGTAATGCTCGAAAAACTATGTGCTCATCACACGTTTTCGTTACGAAGAATAATAAAACTCCGAAAAGTGTAGTCTCTCCAATTTTCTTATAAGTACCCAATGCATGCTTCTAAAAGCAAGTACGTGGTTTGTTAATGTTGTTCAGATAGCTGCTAGGTAGAGTTTATTAAAATATAGAGAGTATATTAGTTATCAAAGAAACAAATTTAAATACAATATATTATTAAATTTGAATAAGATATGGAATTTGCGCCAATATGTAAAGGCGCTGCCCTGAACCCTATTGCCGTTATTTGTTAGTATAAAGTTCATTTGGCGTATTTTAAGCCCCAACTAATAGTTCATTGTGTAGAATTATATGTTTTTGACTATGTAACTAAAATTATAGAAAATTCCGATTAATTTCAAGCATCAGCGTAGATAATCGATATACTGAGTTGAGACCTCTTTAATTTTCGATTCTCTATATGAATCATTTCAAAATTAAACTGATTAAATGGGACCAAAACCTTAGTGGGCTTGCGAATCATTCCACAAATAATTTCCCGCAATCAATCGAAATTTTACTCAGTTTATGAACATATTAACCCCCACAATTTAAAAAAATCCAACCAACTGAGTATTGAGTTGTTTGAGCTCATCATTTTCAAGAAGAAAATTGATCTCCAAAAGAACGACCTGAATTGGTTTATATATCACATGAACACCTTTAAATCACCCAAGAGCGAAAGCAATATATCACCCTTCAATCTTTCGAATCCAACCACCTATTCACTTCTCGATTCTTCTCATTCCAGAAAGTCCACTGATAACGCATCGTTCCAGGATGGCAAAAACTCTCACACCTCCTACCACACCAAAGACCAAGCGGCGCACCTATAAGGACTAATTCAAAGCGCTCTATCGCAAGTTTCGCAAAATCAAAAGGTGGTCCATTAAAATTCACCGTAATGACAAGTCGAAACCCTGCTAAGCGAAACTGATCAAGAGCTTCGACATAAATAAATCAGACTATTTCACTGCTGACGGGAAATCACCTTCACGGGTGCGCAGGTAATAAAACCAAAAGCTGCATCGGGCAGGTGTACAACTCGCAACCGTTCTACACGTACCTGGCCGATACACGCCGTGTGCTGTCTTTGATAAGCTGAAGGCCATCTTTCGGCACGTAATCGAGGATTTCGAGAACGTCGTGGCATCCGGGTACTGGTTAGATAACTACGCCCCAAGAATGCCATCGAGTTGAAAGCTCTCTCAGATGCTTATGAAATCGACATCAGCTTCAGTTATGACGATGTTCAACGGTCCATCGCCATGCGGAAAGCGCAACGAAAAAACCATACACGGATGGCGATGGCTTTGGCTGGTTGGGAAGGCCACCGACGGGCACTATCGGGCATCCAACACACTGGCTGGGAACTACAGATTGCGGTCAATTTTATCGCTGTTCGACCAGTGGCGAGGTGGTACGGCCGAACGGATTCTACGGCTGGAAGGCGAAGAAGCTCAGGAATTTTTGCATCCTATGTCAACGGTGCTGGGTTTTGGCAAGCCTATTATGTGCCCGGAACAATGATGGAGTATTTGGAGACCAGCATCAAATAAGTAGCGGAGCAAAGATAGGGGGCAAACAGTTGGAAATTCGTCAAGTTCCGTGATAGAACGCGGTGTCAAAAGCGGATTATGCGCCGAGTGACATGATCAATTCTCCACCCAAGACATAGGGAGACACTTGGCCAAATATATTCAATCTGGCAGTTAGCGCTAGATACATCAGATCTAGATATTGGTAG
This sequence comes from Aedes japonicus, assembly GCA_034211315.2. Classification (NCBI taxonomy): domain Eukaryota; kingdom Metazoa; phylum Arthropoda; class Insecta; order Diptera; family Culicidae; genus Aedes; species Aedes japonicus. The sequence continues at coordinate 4,155 of JASCZW010002301.1, read as the reverse complement.
TTAAGTAAATGAGAGAATTTATAGAATTAAGTTGTCTGATTGCTTTTGCAGAAACTATCATTAGATAAATTGAAAGTGAAGGAATTTGCAATGGGTGGCGAATAATCTTTCATCCGGAGGGCTGTGAAATTGAAAATTTGAACAAGAATGCTTCGATTAACGAGAACCGTCTTCGAAATAGAACCGGGGCGTGTGCCGAGTTGAGCAAATCATTGTGTAATTGGAATAGTTTCCTTCCGCATCAATTCAAGCTGAGCTGATTCGCTTCGACCACATTCGGAAATTATGTAACTCGCGACTTCATTTAAACCGGTGCAGGACCTATCCCCATGACTTGCAGAAATTTTAAAACGAATAAGTTTTAAGCAGCTGGATCTCAAAAGTCGTCTGGCAAAATTCGATTGCTGAGTTATTTTTTAATTTATACATATTAAAGATAGACTATTTTATAAAACGATTTTTTCTTGGAGAATGATACATGTATTTTTAACGTTTATAGTATTGATGACTGGATGATGAATAAATCAGAATGAATCAAATGTGTGGAGTCTGAAGTCTGAAGATGCTAACACTATTGGGAATACGGACAAAAGTACTGAATTTCGTTTCTTTGTAATAAACAAGTGAAAAATCATGAAGAAGTTTGAGAAAGCCAAAATTTTCCATCAATTTCAAAATTTCAATCGCAATTTGCATAAGATGCCTACCATAATCCTGCTGAGAGTTCAATACAATGCTGTTCAATGCTTGATTCTTTCAGAATTGCAGAAATTAGCAAGCACGTTTATATTTAATTTTTGTGTGAGGTTTATATGCTGAAAAATTTAAAAACAAAAATCCTGTTTAGAATACCGCGAGGTGGGCCAGCAAGAATTGAAACACAGACTATTGCGCATATTTCGATATACAGTAACAAATAGTATTCTGTTTTAACTAAAATGTTCGACTTTATGTGAACTTGAGAGGGAAAATACAAACAAAAAAATATCATCTCGATTTTGAAGAAATTTGCGGAACACGTTTCATCAACCGACGCACATTATTCTCATCCATCGTTTTGGTAATCTTATTCCTCTTGGTTCTCAATTCATTAATGTTTTTGAAGACACTGCCATTCACCTTCAGCTTCCTCTTCATAATAGCCCAAAATCTCTCTATCGGTCTGAGCTGGGGACAGTTTGGTGGGTTGAGTTCTTTCGGTATAAACTGAATCCCGTTGGTTTCATACCACTGTAGCACTTGGTCGCAGCTACAGATGCCTTGCCAAATCATGTATTTGCGTGCAAATTTATCTACAAACACAAACTTGAATTGGGCAGGAACATCTCCCCGAGCCGTAGCCAAGTAAAATGGTTGCCCCGGTAGCTGTTTGAAGTTGGCCTTTACATAGGTTTCATCATCCATGAGGAGACAGTCATTGAATTTTGTCAATACATGAACACATTGTTCTGCTTAGGATCCCTATTTGGTTGTCTACAGTTACGATATGACTTGAAGCCTTCCCGGAGACAAATGCGTAGCACGGTTGTGCGTGCGGTGCCAAACTTTTTGGCCAAATCGCGGTCTAAGATGTTGGGGTTTGCCTTAATGTTCTTGATGACTTTGTTCCACAATTGACGGTTGACAGACGAGACCTTCTTAAAACCGCAGAAAGGTTTGCTAATCTGCAAATTATAGTCCTTATAATTTCGAAATTTGATAAATATGAAGGGCTTAACATCATCTTGACTCAAAAGTTTGACCCGAAATTTCCATCAAAATGTTGAATATATTAAACAATATCTGCTCAAAGTCTTCAAGACAACTTGCCTCAAACTCTAAGCAAAATTTTTTACGAATCTCGAGTATTTCTTTTCCTAAAATACGGATAAGTTTTTGCTTGCAATTGCAATCTCATATCAATCATATGTTTGATTGACAAACAATTGAATCAATTGAATCCCAAGTAAAGTCTAACTAGAACTTTGATTTTTGAGCATCTTGAGGAAGATGCGATACGAGCAAAATCTCGGGGAGAATTCATTCAGCAGTCGAAAGTAGATGTGTTTATGATTCGAAATACTTCATATACTTAGCAAGATATGCTGATGATGAATTAATACTACCATCTATTGCTGCAAGGTAACATTCCATAGCAGTGTAATAATTTGAAAAACGATTTGATCAGTGTTCTATTGTTGTTTGTGATCGTCAAACTCCTGTATGAAGGGTCAAAAACGTTTGGGCGTGCTCGTAAGCAGAGGCACTTACGCAAATCTCGCGAATGTAGGGAAGATTCGAAGGTACTCACGGCTCACGACCCCACGATTGACAAAGTAAACCCAATAGACAGGGTCGAAGAGCCCGCCTTCGTTGCGTGGAATGTTGCAATAGGGTCGAGGCAGTCTAGTGCTCCTAATGCAAATCTTTTCACTTGGGTGACTTGATGGTCCTTACCTTTCCCGTTATATGTTATGTAATGAATATTTAGTACATTTTGGCAAAATAATGGATAACTATTGCCAGTTTTGCTCCTCGTTTTTGAGAGCACTTTTCACCTCTCAAGTTTCTGAAAACTCTTTGCGGGATCCACCCGGTCCACATTCAGGCTCCTCCAAAGTCTCCGGATGGTTGTGATGGTGTTTCTGCCTTTAAAGAGCCTATTTCAGTGATGCAGACTCACACTTACAATGTATGTGTCATATGGTATCAATCGGGGTAATGGGATAGGAAAAAAACAAAGAGAAAAGGGAAAGGCGTGAAGGCATTAGTAATTGGTAACATGCTATGCGCATGTGAGATTTTCATGGTGATATTCTCACAACGACCGTCCAGAATGGTTCGACAGATACATATGAACGATCAATTCCGATGAGCTTTACGCGTTTACTCAATTTCATTACGTTTTGTTATACAAGCTGTCTATTTGGATCAGGCCTTTTTGCACGTTGATGTGGCAAACTATTCTGCTCCGACCGAGCCAGCAGGGCGCACCAATACCCATTTCTAAACCGAAGGACAGGGACTTCATACACTCAGAAAGATATTGCAAAAAATGAACATGCTTGAAATGACGTGCAAGGTAAAAGTCGATCTACTTGAAAAAAAAATCGTTCAGAATACATTGTTTAGTTGGAATTTCTCTTTGCATATTATTGTACATCTTATCATAAACTAACGGTACAATTACAAGCACGCCTCGGAAATATTAACTATTCCTATATTATTATAAAGCGCAGATATTGTGTAGCAATCCTTTCTCGATATATATTTTCAAGATTTTTGCATCAATCAAGTGGAAATTTTTGCGATTACCAAATCAATCAACTTCTGACTTTCAAAATGACTTGAAAATCCCAAATAGATCATCAACAAATTTTAATGCGATAAGGATTGTGATCCTCATGTCAATGCAATAATTACAGTATTGACCGTCACCTTTTCATTATACCATCTTTCTAATCCAAACGAACGAATGAATGAATAACAGTATTTTCCAACATAGGAGAAGAGTTTTCTAACAACTCGTATTTATGCTAAATAACAATAACGTTACAATACTTTGCTACGAACACATATTGAACACATTAATGCATCAAATGGTTTAACGAATTCTACGTCAATCGGTAATATGTTATACTCGACTCCACTGATTATCTTTTGTTGAATGTCGGAGCAATGATCATGAAAATGTATATATGAAAGTACATTTTTCAAACTCACTGCATTGCGTTTATTGGCTTACGAAACTCGATCCTTAGGACCTCATTTCAAATGTCAGTTGGTCGGGAAATATATAAAGTAACAGTTTCGGTATTCAATTCATGGCTTCTCTGTTTATCCTTGTCAGAAACAACATATAGAAGTACGAAGATCAAAGAAAAATGAAGTTCATTAAAAATTGGTTTCATGTTAAAATTGATGAAAACAATATTGAATATATTAAAAAAATAATGTGTTGGTGTCTTTATCTAAACAATTGGGATCTACATCAATCCTTGAAAGCTCTATTCTTATAAAATTAAGAAAACGTAGTATTTTTCTGCAGCGTTTCAATTATTTGTCTGTAAGTATGTAGATCAACTACAATAGATTTTCACAAATCAATCTTTAGTGGATGCCACTCTTAACTAGGTAGATGTGGTGAAAACATTCTTAAATATTCTGAAGGCAGCA
>JASCZW010002300.1:0-11750 GCA_034211315.2 Aedes japonicus | reverse complement strand
TAACGTAGGACTACGTTTTTCTTTTCTATACCGAGCGCCGTTTCAAAATTATGAAAAATGAGAGCGTTACGCAAAAGTGAAAGGTTTTTGAACGCTTATAACTCTCGTTCGACTGAACAGAATGACTTTATTCAAGCATCATTTTATCAAGAAGACTCACAAATTTTTTGCATCAAAATTTGAATGAAGTTCAATTAGTATAAGAAGTTCAATTTTTCATTTGAAAATGACCTTCTTTTGCTCCCATACAAATTTGCATATCAACAGGTTGAAAAATGTGTTTCCCTAGCAAGGTCATAGGAAACGAGTAACAAATGTCTTCTTCTTCTTCAAAATAACTTTTCCCCGTCCCACACAAATTTCTGAACGCACAAAGCTATTGGTCGAAAATGACATCATATTTGCGCTACGCTCTGATTGGTTAATACTGCCACAGTAACCTTGCCAGCAATTATGGAACACGTGGAACGACCGAACACCAATAATCAGTTCTCGCTGTGCATCCGTATGCGACAGACGTGTTTGGCGAGCACGTTGTAGAAAACGCCGCCCGTGAAAACAAGACCAGATTCATCCCACGTCACTTGCAGCTGGCCATCCGCAACAACGAGGAGCCGAACGAAGAAAGAAAGCCCAAGTGGAATCGAAAACATTTCACCCCCGTCAATTAAATCCGTCCTTATCAGGACGACAAATCAGTTTACTAACTAAAGAGTTGGGTTGAATTTTTCTATTGTGCTGTTGTTAATTCAATTACCGCATCACGGCTGAATATGGCAATCATTAAACGTCGCGTCCCCGATTATACCACATAGAACGTTGAACAACAAACGAACGAAAGTCTAGAAGGGATAATTCGAGCCAAACTGCAACACATCAGTGACCATGTGGTGGAGTTCGCCATTGTTTCAAGTTATGCGTACCGGATTAGTTGCTGTTGGTGGGAAGCAAATTAGGCATATTTCTGTTGAGAAAATCATCCGTCTAGCGTGCACTAATTCAAACTAATTATTGTGACGCAATAACAGAAGTTCGTCCCCTTGGTGCAATTTGTATCACATTGCCTTCGTTGGTACCGCCTTCTTTTGTGCAATAGCATCCGACGCCATGACATACCAGCTCTTAGCTGAAATTTTGACTCAGTCTTACAACAGTCGTGGGGCTGTGCAGTGGCTGTTCGCACGCAGTTAGCGGCAGCAAGCACCCTGGATGGTGCACTGGCGAGCAGTCGTTGCCCACACTCCCGCTTCTTTCTACTCAATTTTTGAGTACAATTGTATGCTATCTCTTTTTCCCTCAAGGATGTGTTACTCAATTTTCGTTAAACAGTGGATCAACTCAATTTTTGATTAGATCAGCTTCTTACGAAAATTTAGTAACATTTCCGTGAGAGAAAAAGAGATAGCATACAATTGTACTCAAAAATTGAGTAAAGTGAAGCGGGAGTGCATAGAGGCGTTGGCACAGTTGGCTGTTGGTGCCGATGCTCCTGTTAACCTCGCTACGAGAGACGCCAGTGACGAGACAAACAACCCTAGGGGAATCGCAAACTATTTCTCCCGCGTCAATTAAATCCGTCCTTTTCAGGACGACCAAATCAGTTTAATCACTAAAGAGTTTGTTTTGTTGAATTTTTCTTTTGTCGGTTTTTAGTTCAATTACGCCGCGTCCCGGAGTATATCACAAAGACCGTTGAACAACGATCGAACGAAATTTTAGAAGGGATAATTCGAGCCGAATTGCGACACGTCATAGACCGACTAGACTATGTGGTTGAGTTCGTTTTAGTTCCTAGTTCTGCATACCGGATTAGTTGCTGGCAGTGGCTAACAAATTAGGAACATTTATGTTAAGAAAATCATCCGTCTAGCGTGCACTAATTAAAACTAATTATTGTGGCCTAATAACTGAAGTTCGTCCCCTTTGATGCACTTAGTATCACATTGACTTCGTTGAATGAAAATTTGATTCAGTCTTACGGTAGTCGTAGTTCTGTGCAGAGCAAAATGTGTTGTAGCAACGCAGTAGGCGTGCGACCATACTGGAGGGTGCACTGGTGAGCATTCGTTATCCAGAGAAGTTGGTGCAGTTGGCTGTTTGGGCCGATGCTCCCGTCAACATCGCTGCGAGAAAAAAAAGGCTGCTGAAGCCTATGAGTTGATGGAAAAATGCCACCCGTGACAACAACGGGACAATTTTTTTACTTAACATGTTTTATATTTCCATTTGTTTGTCTTACATACTAATTTTTACATTTTAAGTGTTTAGCCCATAGGGCTCTTCAGCTTTGTTTAATTTTATGTGTTTGGTGTGTTTAAATTGTTATGTGTTTTACATGAATTTTCCGTACAGCCCTTGGGGCATTGTTAGCTTTAAAATTTGATAACCTACCTAATCTACAACTAAAACTACAATTGGAAAACCTAGGGGTGGGGAACCAGATTCCGAATGATCTGGTGATCCGATGTCAGGCAGCGTGCCCTGTACCGATTGATAGACTCACTAAAGCGATCGTCGAGCATTTTTATCTCGGCCAGACGGTGGAGCTCAGAAGTTCTTGTCCTTGGAGGGGTGTTCAGGATCAGCCTGAGGAACTTATTTTGAATACGCTGAAGCTTCAGGTGATGTGTTTTTGCGCAGCTTTCCCAGATTGGCATGCCGTACTCGATGACTGGAAGTATGATTTGCTTGTAGACAGCAAGCTTGTTTTTCAGGGATAATGTAGACCTTCTGTTGATCAATGGGTACAGTAGCTTCAACAGAACGTTACACTTTGTGACCGTTTTGTCAACCTGCTCCCTGAAAATAAGCTTGCTGTCTATGGTAACGCCAAGATAGACAGCTGATTTGGCCCATTCCACCGTTGTGTTGTTCAGGCTTATTTTACAATCCTCAGGCGGAACAAGTCTGGGAGAGTTGGAGTGTGGAAATAGGATGACCTGGGTCTTCGCCGCATTGATACAGATCTTCCATTCGGTGAAGTATTCAGACAGAACATTCAGGCTTCGCTGCAGTTTCGCGGCAAGTGCTCTTATTACCCTACCATTGTGGACGACTGCGGTATCATCGGCGAACAACGACAGAGATCCATTTTCAGGGAGCGGGGGTATGTCCGAAGTGAATAGGTTGAACAGAAGTGGACCTAATATACTTCCCTGCGGAACACCGGCGGAAATCTCCTGTGCATCAGAAACTGCACCCTGCAGCGAAACACGGAACGTCCTGTCCGACAGATAATTTTTAATTATCTTCACCAGAAAGATGGGAAGATTGTATCGATGCAGCTTGTACACCAAGCCATCGTGCCACACGTTATCAAAGGCCTTCTCGATGTCGAGAAGGGCCATGGCAGATGTTTTCGAAACAGACTTGTTCCGTCTGAGGATGTTAATGACTCGGTTAAGTTGGTGAATTGTTGACCGACCACGTCGGAAGCCAAATTGTTCGTCGAGCAAGATGTTAAGCTCGTCGGCAGATGAAAGAAGCCGACGGTGGATCGCTTTCTCAAACAGCTTGGATACTCCTGAAAGAAGGCTGATTGGTCTATAGCTTTTGGAACACGAAGGATCTTTCCCAGGTTTCCGGATGGGTATGACTTTGGCTGACTTCCAACACGAGGGGAAGTAGCTAAGTCGCAGGCATTGGTTGAAAACCATCGCCAGATGGTTATAGAACTGGGGGCTCAATTGCTTGAGCTCCAAGTTCAAGATGTTATCGAAACCTGGGGCCTTCATGTTCTTAGACGCTTTGATATAGGTCAACAATTCGTCAGCTGAGATTTCCAACTCTTCCGAGAAGTCATTGGGACTTAGATGGATGTTGTTTATAAGGTCACTAACGGCAGCTTCGTGTGGACTGACGATGTTTAGTCCAAGATTGTGGGAGCTGACGAAGTGTTGACCTATCTCAACAGCCTTCTCTGCAGGCGTAATTAAGCGATCCGTGGAGCGATTGCTGTCAAGTGGGATCAACGGTGGAATCGGTCTTGGCTTAGTTTTTAAGATTTTTGTCAACTTCCAGAACGGCTTTGCACAATCTGGGAGAGAGCGGATCTTGTCGGAAAAATTGTTATTTCTGAGGTCCACCATTCTGGCCTTAATAATTTTGGTCATTCGATTGCAATGACTTTTTAAAGTAGGCAAACCAGTTCGCTGGTATTGCCTTCGAATGGCGTTGCGCAATTGAATAAGTTCTTTAGTGGGTCTATCAATGGGTACAGAGTTGCTCACCTGATCTATCACCGGTACATGTTGCTCCCGGGCCTGGGAGATCGCTTGCTCGATGCTCTGCAGCTGCCGTTCGATGTCATCAACCGAATCAAGGCGCATGTCGAAATCGATGTTGTCGTCAACTTGTTGTCGGAACCTCTCCCAACTGGCGCGATGGTAGTTCCGTCTGGTGATACGATGCCGGTTGACCGAGGAGCCAACTTCGGCCACCACCGGATAGTGGTCCGAGCTGAGCTCCTGGTATGCGATCGGCTGGCCGATGTTGTTCCCCATGTTGGTGAGGAAGATGTCGATTGTTGAATGGACCCCGGATCTGCTCAACCGGGTGGGAGTATCCGGGCCCAGGACGGTGGCAACGGGACAATAATCAGCCCACGTCACCTGCAGATGGCCACCCGCACCGACGAGGAGCTGAACCAAGAATACCAAGAAGAAACCCCAAGTTCAACCGTGAACAATGTTTCTCCCCGTCAACTATATCCGTCCTTTTCAGTACGACCAAATCAGTTTGCTTATTAAAGAGTTTGTTTGGTTGAATATATCTCTTGTGCTGTTTTAAATTTCAATCATTCGATAGGAATCAAATTATTTTGGGAATGTAATGTGGTTCAACCATCGTAGAAAATACAACTAGGGCCGTATCATTATTAAAACCAAACGGTCCTTTTAGGGCCACCAAATGCTATCTAAAGAGTTAACAATAGAATTATCTTACATATTTATTTCCCAATGCTGGTCTATCGTTCAATTAGCACTATTTCGGCCTAGACGTTTATCGGAAATAATAGACTATGAATTCCCAAACAGGCCACAACCATCTACAACGCAATAAGGATAATGATTTCTAGTTGGTCGATCATATCAACAGAATATGCTCTTAAAGTGCACTCTCGCTTCACCATCTCGGAAGGCAAACAGTTCCAGCTGCAAGGCTCGGAAGAAGAAAACGTACACGGAAGAAACAAAGTCCCCAAAATTAAGTTAATTTCACCCAACTCTGGAGTTCGGTGCAGGAAGCCAAATTTGAGTATATGCCATAGTACTCAAATTTGAATAACTGTATACAAAGTTTATGGAGGATAAATTTAACCGAATGCAATAAAACTCGTAAAAACCAAAGAAAAGAACTTTTCCGCACGGTTAGTTAGTAAATGTTATACAACTTTTAAAATAAAGTGCCTTAAAACATAAATTTACTTGATAATTTTATTCATTTTGTTGTTTCTTAATTTTTAACAATAACGGCTAGTTTAATACCGTAACATATTTATTGTTTTTCGGTTTTTAAATCTAATATACTTCAAATAATAAAAGTATGCAAATGACTTCCTTTTTACTCAAAAATTTGTTGTCAATGAAGTACTCACCCATTGAATAATGTTTACCTAATGTGCAGAATCAAATTTACCCATCTCTCCAGTTCAACAACAGTACTCAACTTTAAGTTTAAAAATACTCAATTCTAGGTACTTTGTTTTTGCCGTGTATAGCACCTTATCTACCGGGTGTTGAAGCATTTTAACCCGATACTGTCGTTTCCTTCAAAACAATAAGCATTATGAACAGCTTCATAATTGAAATTTCCGAGCGGATTGAAAGCGTATCTGCCCGACTGACTTAAATCAATTGGCGGATGGCCCTGACGTCTCTGGAAATTCAAACTGCCCCTCGATCAAGCTGCCGGGAGAGCTAGCTAAACACGAGGTTCCCGAGCGAACCGAAGCCATGGTCAAGTAAACCAGCTTCATGACGAAATGAGGCGGTGTTAGTAGCTGTTCGCTCGAACCCAAAATGGCCCTTTTAGGGCCATCAAAACAACTGGAAAAGAAAGTTGACATGTGTTTTGGAAAGCTGGAGGCTGGGTTTCGGGATAATCGATTGTGAAAAACATCTTTCCTGTACCGAAGCCGTAATGTTTTCAACATTTGCACTTTTGGCAGTGTTGTACACACATAAGCCTAGCAGAAACCGTATGCAATTGGAGGTGAATGAAACCAGCTTCTTGAGTAAAAGTTTCCCAAATGAACAAAACTTATTCGCACTGCAAGGTATATTACGTGATATAGAGTATCTTGTTATCATATGTCACACATATTATTTCCAGTGAAAGCAAGATGTATGAATGTAGATACCAAGACAGGCTATATCAATAAAGGTTGTAGTGCGAACGTTTAGTGTATAGGAGTTCGATTTGGAAGGAAACCAATTTCGGCCACTCAAGCGATCTAGATTGCACATTGCTTCGTAGTCCTACGTCAACTTTGCGTACAACCCCATTGGGCTGTCCCTTCTAGTTTTTGTTTTAAAAACAGCCGGTGGTGTACAGAAATATCCATTGGTCTCCAAGGTAGTCAAAGCGGCTTTGGCAGCTTCCCACGGCAACGCCGATGTTGAGCGAGGTTTCTCGGCATCCGGCAGGATCCTTACGGAAAATCGGGCTTCAATGTCTGAAAGGACATTGAATGCGTTCATGACGGTCAAATCCGCAATGCGAACGTTTGGAAAACAACCACATCTGGTTCCAATTTCAAAAGAACTGCTCATGATGGCGCATAAAGCTTACGCAAACTATAAGCAGTATTTGGAGGATGAGAGGCGGAAGAAAGCAGCTGAAGCGGATGAGAAATTGAAGGAGCAAGAGCGGAAGGACGCAGAGAAACAAACATTAAAGCAGATGAATAACCTGAAAGTATCTATTGAGAAAAAGAGGAGGAACTGAAGGAACTACGGAAAGAAGAGGAAAAGAAAAAGCAAACTGCTGATAGGTATGCTTACAACAACCAAGAGTAAACTTAAAATTGTGAATCTAAATAAAAAAATATTTTTTACAGATTGTTTGCAGAAGCCAACTGCCGCCTCAAAAAAGCGATTGAGAAACGTGACATGCAGGAGGTCGTGTTAGCTCAGGCAATGCTGGAGGGCGTTTCTACAGTGCGCAAGCAACAGGCCACACAGAAAAGGGCCGCGGATCATGCAGAAGATATTGTAGCGAAAAAGAAGGGTCGCCTAATTACCAGCTTTTTCAGCAAGAAAGCTGACAAATAGCAGAACAACATACTGATGGTCCCCATTCAGTATGTGGTCGAACTGGACGGCCAAAGGGGACCACAGCCTATGTCTGTCGACCAAATAAAGTTCATTTTAGTTGTCCATTTTAATATTCGGAAGTCTTTTTTATGGTCACTATTTAGTCACTATTGGGTCACTATTTGGTCACTATTTCTAAGATTTTAGTCACTAAAGTCACTATTATTTCCCTATAAGTCCGCTACGAGCCCTGCAATGACCAATCGCGAAAGGCAACCTGTTTCAGCGAAATCATTTTGTGCAAGTTGGTCCGAGCACTTGTCAACTGAGCAGCATCTTGGTATCCGGTGATTACATCCTCGGCAGTGCAATCCTATCCATCTTATATTATTTTTTCCACCGAATGGAAGATCTGCTTTGTAGCCGCGTATGGACTGTGCTGAAAATATTTGCTCCTATCATCATGCTGACTTCGTCGATGATGATTCGCTTGATGTTTGCAAAAGAATGCCGAGATAGTCGCAGCAGCTCAAATCCAAGCTTTCCTTGATGTCTCCGGTCCATGGTTATGTGGAATGCCGAATGCACATCGGAATCGTCGGTTATACCTTCTTCATCCATTCGCTTGTATCGTTTACGCGACTTGATACGCTCGTGAGGCCACATCGTTGGAATAAACTGCGGCGCTCGGCTTGCTTCGGACATTGGCTGTCGTAACAGATACCAGGCAACTTCTTGGGCAGACATTTCCACCGAATTCAACATCTTAATGCTTATCTTCTTCAAGAGCGCGGCATAGTCCTGATCCGGGAACTCTTCTTGTAATTTGATAAGATCGCGTTGAAGGCAGCTTACACCTCGGTTGGTCTTATTTACGTATTCAACCACATACGCCGCGCAGGAATATTCGTCCAAAATGAATTGCAGGTCCATGCTCGAGCAGAGGTGCCGTGCTATCCAAGAATTGAACGGATTTGTCCAAAGTTCAGTCATTGATCGTTTGAACAAAACTGTTGGACGGCGGATTGATGCACGAATGACATCAAGCTAGTAGTCAGTTGTGCAACCACAGTCCAAGAGGAATGAGCGTGTCACATGTCTTCGTATCCAAAGGCCTCTCGCATTGTCTTGGCCTTCCTAATGAGTTGAATTCGGCGACTGTCATCAGATGCAATTGGAATCAGAATTCGGGTATGGTTCATCGGCCAATACGGGATGTTGAATCGGCAGTGGTTCTCGTTCCTTTTGAAGCAGGTGAATGTATGTTTATGAACCTGAAAAATTAAATATTACTAAGCATATAACGATACTTTGTTTTACTAAGTGAAATTTACTGACTTGGTTACCGTTAGTATCCGGCAAATCTCTGACGCCAACAGAACAGAGATCTTTAATCAGTTTCACGGTTTCCGGCATGTTTTCCCCGTTTGCTTCTTGAGGATCATTGCTTAACCACAACAATATGTGTGCGTGAGGACTGCCACGGTGCTGAAATTCTATGCGCTTGAAATAATCGACAACGTAATATTTCCCAAAAGGACTGCATCTTTGCGACATCAGCAGATGGTGTCTACAAGCTTGTTGAAGTAGATACAACACGTGACCGGGTCTTCATTCACAAGAGTTGCTCTTTGCAGTGCAGTCAGTTGATGAATGAGATCGGTTAGATCTTCGCCATTGTGAAGAACATTGTGGGTTTACCCAATTGTCGTATCATCGCAAACAAATCTTTCTTCCGCTGCTGCCAATACTGGACTGAGTTCGGTATCGACTTCAGGAACGATAGATTTCGGTCTATGCATTGTTCCATGAGTTGGGCACGCGTGATGTTTGCCGTTCCCATACACTTGAATGTGCATTGTAGACCTTCTGAGACTCGCAAACGAAGAATTTTCATGTCCATGTAAAGAAGATGCCTTGGTTTTGCTCCACGTCTGTCCTGACGTCGAGTTTCACTGGAGGCAATCATGAAGAACGTAACACGTACATCAGACTTGAACTCCCGTGGATGACCAAAGTATATGGCGGAGAATGCTAGTTCTTCGCCGTGTTCGTCATAAATTATTGACAGAGGAACCTTGTTTTGTGCCGGAGCGATCTCCCAGCATTTATCCTCATTCCAGAGAAGAGTCTCTTGTTGTCCAAGCAGCAATTCCGATTCGTTGTCAAAAGCAATGGTTTCCAGTTCTATTGAAGAGTCTGTTACGTCGGGTACAAGTTCTTTCATGGCATTCTGATCAATTGTGATACCGTAGCGGCGGTAGAGCGGTGTAGTTATCAAATAAGGGGGCCATGCCTTTACATCAGCTATCTTGATGAATCCGGACAAGTACGACGAATTATGAATCACATGTTTCTTGATGAACACATTCAAGGCTTGGTCATCAGCTAGTTGACGAGGAAGATAACTAACTATTTCAGCTACATCAACGGGGCAATTGATCAATAATAGAGTAGCTGCATGTAATTTATAATTTCATGGGTGAGATACAAAGCATCGTACCTGCCGCGAAGCGCAATCGTCGAATCTGCATGAACGGAAGCCTTGGTGAAACCAATCTTTCTGTGATCACATCAAGTGCAGGAAATCCTGAGGGTTTATTAGGGAATGCAAAACCATTCGATTTTGACATCGTTGGTACTTTTCCATTCTTCAAGTTCCGTTGGCAAGTTTGACATGCGGAAACCGCGCGTACCGGAGTAAACGACAAAGATCATTGAACAACCAACGAACGATGTGCATAATTCGAGCCGAACTGCGACGAGTAAGACCGACCATGGTAATGGGTTCGTTGTAGTTCCTAGTTGTGCATAGCGGGTTAGTTGCTGATGGTATACATCTAATAAATATTTCATAAAATGATTCAGTATTGAACATAACCAAGAGCTCAATAACTTTTTTGAAGTTTGCTTTCTTGCAATCGCTGCCCACCATAAATAACCTGCTTCGTGAAAAGACCGATAAGGTTTCAATTTTTATGCGGAATACTTCAAATTCGTCCTTTTCAGGGCGAACAATACAATGTTGAGAGAGTTTGTTTAATTTGAATTTATCTAACAACTTACCAAATGGCAGACAGCGATGGCTAAAATAATTTTAATTTTCTCTTCGTAGAATACCTTGGGCATTGTGCACAATTTACAAATGGCTGCCGTCATGAAAAATTGAAACGTCTTACGGTAAGCGTTGGGTGCCAATTGAAAATCGAAAAATAAGCGATCGCCACGAACTATCGTTACATACTAAACGCTTTTAACTTGATAAATGCCCCAAAAATTTCAAGATGTTTACATCAATGGATTGCAAATTTACTATCACAGACTTCAAAAATAAGCAAGGGAGAGCTCATATACAGCAATGAAGGATAGGACAATAGGTACACCTTCGCAAATTAACTCGTTAGTGTTGCAGTACTGGAGAAGTTGAGCTGTGTTCTGTGCATTTTGAGCATGAATGAAACGGTTGTATGTTTCCATCAAGACGTGCAAAGTGAATGTCTCACCGCTTCCTGCCGGACCAGTGAGGCTTGCAAGAGTCATCGAAGCTGTGAATTGTGTGGATCACATGGAGAATAAACGTTCGCTGCTCAGGATTGGTGGCTCGTACTGTTTCATTATAGGTTACCTTCCTTATGACATTAGCTCGTTGTTTTACTACCGCAGTCAACGCATGTGTCGGCAAATTTTGAATATCGTCGTCATTGAGCTCCATTGTGATTACTCGGACACATTCTTCGTGCATTTCAACAGACGCATCCTTTTCTTGGTCTGCATTGGTACCACACATACGCAGATACTCATCGACCGTTTGCTCAAGGTTAAGCTCGCAATCAAATTCTTTCCTGTTCTGTAGTAGTACGCTTTCATACTGATCGTACAACTGCAGGAATTTCTGACAATCGAGTATATCACAGGTCTCACTACGAAACGGATGAAACAGCAGTACCATCTCACGCTTGTAGTCGATGAGCTCATTCATATAGTACGAACGCCAACGCAATACATGCGCAGTGGCACGACGATTGTACTTATTCGTCTTTTTCTACTCTTTCGTGTAATACGCGTAAAATCAGCAAGACATAGATCCTCTAACCCTTCGCTTGCTTCGTATTTTTGGATGATATTGGATGTCCATATATCGGTGGAATCTGGTGGTCTGAAATACCTTCTACATCCATCTGCCGCACACGCTTTCTTGTTTTGTTTTTTTCGTGACATTGGCTGGCAAAGAAGGTACCACGCAACCTCCTGTGCAGACATCTCAACGGAATTGAGCATCTTGATGCTTACTTTCTTCAGGAATGACTTGTAGTCTTGATCTGGGAGCTCTTCCTGCAATTTAACTAGGTCATGAAGTAAACTGCTGATGCCACGATTAACTTAACTCACGTATTCGACGACGTACTCTGCACAAGAAAACTCTTCAAGGATATACTGGAGATCCATGTTGGAACGAAGAACGTTGGCAATCCACGGATTGAACGTATTTGTCCA
>JASCZW010002299.1:0-78245 GCA_034211315.2 Aedes japonicus | reverse complement strand
CCTACAAGTATTTTGTTTTCAACGCATTAATCACAAGCCCAATCCTACCATCTCCAGCCTTAAAGGCTTGTTCATAAACCACATAGACTCATTTTTTAAAATCTCAGATCCCCCCTCCTCCTCGTAGACTTTTGTATGGAGCGTAAACTTTGGTCAAACCTCCCTCCTCCTCCCAGAAAAATCTACGTGGTTTATGAATAGTTCCTAAGTAATTCAACAAAAGTACTAGTTTAATTGTATTAACAGGTAGCATTCATGGCGTTTCAAACTACACAATTACCAGTTTTGCTTTAAAATAAATTATACGGATGGTGATGACATGAAAGTCTTATAAATTCGGAGTTTTAGTTAATAGATTGGCTATGCTTTTTCTCGAGAGCCCTATCGAAGTTTTCATCAGTTAACTTGTCCTATGATTGTCCGGATGATTGTCACATATGTCCGGAATTCACCCATTTCGCGACGCTAGTGTGCACAGGAGCTTCCAATTTGTTCATGCTTGTCATGCTGTGAGGGGGTACACCCTCTCTCTTTATATTTCATTACCTCTAGCTACTTGACTGCCCCTTGGTCCCCAAGGCGCTTGTCAACCCCCGCTACTTGCTATTTCTTGTCCATTGCTACTTTCCAAACCCTTGCTACTTCACTAACCCTTGCAACTCCCGTACGCCTTGCTACGACCCTGCCCATTGTTACTTTTGAAAAACACGTCTAGTGTGTATGTTGTAACAGAACAGAATGAGTTTTGTATAAGATAATAATTCATGGCTCACTACACCCAAAATAAAATAGCAAGATTGATTATTCGCTACCTAAACCGTAACTTGGAGACAAAATGCAACAAATGCTGCGGGCAAAAAAGCAGCACATTTTGCTTCGAAAAATTCAATGTCTGCGTTAGGTAGTGAGTGTATTTGTCATGAATGTGTTTTCTATCAGCTCGTCAATCGCACACACTTGCATGGTTTCATTTATTTACATACCTTGTAGATAAACAAGGGCAACATTGTGTTTTTGCTACCTTTTCAACTTTTGGGTGTAGGGTATTTATCACCCCCTCCTTAACCAGGAATTTGAGATAATCCTAGATCTTTTGTAGCTTCAATAAACGTTGCAGTTTGAACCGCCTTCGCGAATACAACAGGCATCAACCGATCATTCACGTAGAAGACCCACTCTTGATCATTCGAAGACAGCAGAAAGTCGTCCATATACACTGCTATCCCGATTATCTGCTCCCCATCCTGATGGTAGTAGACGCAAGGGTCTAAACTGAAACGCTTGGGTCCTATCTTTTTTAGTTCCGTATCGAGCTTTTGGTTTCATACACGGCTGGCCTGTTTCAGCCCAGGAATGTATTCAGAACAAGCTATCCACGTACATTTGCGTTGTACGCGGGTATTTGGGATGGGTGTTTAACATAGCATGCTGTGCGATTGACTGTCATCTCTCGTTTGTTTACTTGTTTGTGCCCGGTAACATTAGTAGTTGTGCCTTTCAAAACCTCTTATTGTTAATTGATTTCTGCTACATGTATCATTTAGGAACTGTAAAAACATAAATTTCACATCCCTAGAACTGCTTTGTGCCATTGGCGGTATTTGAGCACGATCAAGCGCGTACATTTTTGCCAGCCAAGGCGGTGGATCCGTTCCTACCTTAACCTATCCTGCATGGCGATGTGTGGCAAAAATGTGTGCGTTTGACTCGAAATACTGCTAAACAAAATGCCCTACGCTCAATTTAAAACTACTTCTTTTCAATTTCTTAGCCTGCCGAAAGCTATCGGACTTTTCATTACTTTCTCTTCACAGCTTTCGTTCTAGCAGAAATTACTGTTCATTTCTAGGGTTGCATGTTGATAAGAAGGATGTTTCCAATTTCAAACATTATAATCAACGAAAAACATGATTAGTTGAACGTTGTTTGCATAGTTTAAATTCTTCGTTTAAATAAGTAAGATGAACTGCCAGGAAGAGGCATAAAATCCGGATCTTTCAACCCTAAACTTAATCAGAAAGTGGTAGCTCGAAATCGGAAGAACAAATCTATGTCGATACGCGGTTTGGCCAATAAAGCAGGAACCTGCGTCGAAATGATTCAACCTATCAAGAAACGGATCAAACTGAAGACTTACAAGAAGCAGAAAATCGCCAGTTAAAGTGCAGAACAGAAACAACGCACAGCAACAAGGGCTTGGAAATTGTTTTCGCGAGTTTTGCATCGACCGGATGCGTGTATTTTGATGGATGACGAGACCTATGACAAAGAGGACTCCAAACCATTTCCTGGTCCACTGTATTATACTGTTGTGGAGGAATAAGCGATGCAGACAGGTCAATTCAAGTGGAGAAATTTTGTCGAAAAGTGCTTGTATAGAAAGATTGCGTGCTTGCGGTATGAAGTCTTCCAATTTTTTACACTACCGGAATAATCAATGTGGAAATCTATCAATCTGAGTGTCTGCAGAAGAGGTTGCTGCCTTAATATCAGAAGCATAGTACGGGCGTCCAAAAAAAGTGACGAAACAATTGCCCGGAAAGTATTGCAAGTGTCTCCGGAACTTGATGAAATTTGTGAAAAAAATAATACTAATTTAATCTTCACAATGTTCAAGTTCAATCCCGTACAATCAAGAATCATCCATTTGTTTGAAAAAAAAACATCATTTTTTAATGATTTGATAGAAACATTTGTGGATAACTTATTTTCGATACAGTCCTTAGTCGACAAACCTTTCGTGGCCTGCCAGCATCCACGTATCTTTGGCGTAGTTGCATGTATACCCAAAATAAAAAAAAGCAAGATTATCTTACGTATCATGCAGTTTTCTCAAGATATGATTGCAAAAATATCAATTTTAGGATTACACAAGTTTTGCCATCTTCTCAACTTTTGGGTGTAGATGTCTTTTTCGGTCAACTGCCATTGCAAGAATACCGTCACAGCATCCATTTGGAAGACATCAAAATTCAGTTGATCTTCACGTTGTGAAAAGATTGTAGGAGTCTCCGGTGTAGTTATTCCAATCGTATCATTTAAACTATCATGATCTGTGTCATCATCGATATTTGCAGGTTCGTATTTGCTACATTGGTATCTTGACGCCGTGAAATAGAATCACAGATAGTATCCGGTTCATTTACATGTAGCTGCATCTTTACTCGCTCATGTTTGCGTGCCACCTGACTTCTCGCTCAGGAATATCGAGGATTGAAGATTCGATGGCCTTTTGAATGTCCACTATATCCAACAACAATGCTTGCCTCAGATTTTGTGGCCCATTTTTGACGTTGCACCTTCGGAATGTAAATATTCGAAGCTCCAACAGATCCGGTTTCTTTCCAGTAAATTGTTCTTCAGGGGTTACCTCAAGTCCTTTGGTTGGCGATCTATCAATCAGGAACACGGCTGTGGTTACTGATTCTGCACAAAAACGTTTCTCTAAGCCACCATAGAATAGCAGACAACGAGCCTATTCTACCACCGTGCGGTTCATTCGCTCCACGAGAGCTATTTGCTTCGGATTGTACGGCTCAGTCTTCACATGGTCGATTCAGGCCTCCTGAAACTCTTCAATTTCTGATTCACATACTCGAAACCGTTGTCCGAGCGTAATCATTTTATTTGCTTTTCAGTTGAGTTTCGACAGGCGCCCTGAAGCAATCCAGCACACCTTTCTTCGACTTCAAGAAATACAAGAAGGTTTTCCGACTGGCATCGTCAATAAAAGTCAAAAAATATTTGTTACCACCGGTCGACACATTCTTCACATAAATAGCTGGGGATCAATTGAAGCACATCACTGGCTCTTGTTTCCTTTTTCTTGAACGGTTGACGACTGTGCTTCCCTTGAAGACACGTTACGCACACAGGAATTATCAAATCAACGAAATGCTCACCGGCCATATCAAGCTTGTAGGGCCCTAGGCTCTCTCGTCCAACAGCTACCAGTTCGTTGGATGCCGACCTTACTTCACATCGAGTGCCACACCACCGTAGCACATAAGAGGTAGCGCCAGAATCGTAGATTCAGTCCGGATGTAACTCACCGTTCCTCGGGAATACACTGAATACTGCTTGATGACCTCTTTTCGTCTTAGGCTTCGCTTTCGATTTTTTTTTTCGAACTTTTCGCTGCGTAGTGACTAATGCGCTGGGACTTAAACACATTCACTCGGATT
This sequence comes from Aedes japonicus, assembly GCA_034211315.2. NCBI lineage: Eukaryota > Metazoa > Arthropoda > Insecta > Diptera > Culicidae > Aedes > Aedes japonicus. The sequence continues at coordinate 74,061 of JASCZW010002299.1, read as the reverse complement.
GCGGACTTAAACTTGACATTCACTGGAGAATCTTGGACTTCACCGCATCCGACGACATTCGAGCACCAGACGCCTCGAGGCTCATAATTATAGGCTCGTACGTCTCTGGGAGCTCCATCAGCAGGAGACTAGCCAGTCCAGTCAACTTTGAAGCTGACCTAAGACAACTTGTGGCTAATGGACACTAGCTCGTTAACGTATTGCTCTACCGACGATCATTCGGAAAGGCGCATACTGGTCAGCTTTCGCAGCAGTCCTTTTCGCCTCATCATACCGGCATCTTGAAACGCAGTCTTCAAGTTAGCCCTCCCTAAATGTACTGCAGCAAACTGTAACTCACGGGCTCAATGAATCGAATCGAATCTTCGGCATCTCGTTCCACGGTATCCCAAGAACCATCCTCGGATGAGCATCATCTTGGTTGCGAATGCCCATGACAAATAGTTCTCCCGGCCCTTGAGTCGCTCCACCATTGGCAAGGTAATGCTTCCACTTGGCCCCGGTTCTCTGGAACCGCTTCCAACACAGCCCTGGTGCTGAGCGTCTCCAGCCGAAATCACCTACTGACCAAGTTCGAGTGGATCCGATTTAATTGAAAAATTGTTCACACGTTTTACCCACAAAAATAAGTTTTTTTTCTACTGATGCAAACAATTGTTGGACCCAGGAGTCAGTTTTAAAACGGTGTAAGCATTTTGAATAGCACTTCAATTAATAATCTGTAGCTCGAAAACCTTTGATTGTACAAAAACAAACTGTCTAATTGAAGGTTGGGAAAAATATTCACAGATAAAAATTTTTTGGCAAAAATAAATCAAAATTAACATTAAAATTTAAATATCTCAAAACTTATTTGTGTGATTTCTATTTTTATTTTTGAATTTTAAAAATTTGAAGTTTAGGCAAATTTTAACGAAGGTTTCAGAATAAAGAAATGTCAGAAAAAAATATTAAAGTTTTAATACAAGCGAAACTAAACGTGTTTTGATGATGAAATTTGATTTTTGAAGTGTTTCTAAATTTTTATGCTCTTGCTAATGATTTTCGAAAAAGCATCTGTTCTCGAGATATTTCCGATTTAATTATATCATATTCGAATAATCCTCGAAAATAAGACCTTTTCATAAAATATTCACGTTTTTCTAGTAACCACAACACGTTTTTCAAAATATTTGTAAAGTTTCCTACAACTCTTTTTCGGACTGCAAGACGATTGGATAAACGGTTCAAAAGATATGGGGTAAAATGATTCAAACTATATTTTTTTAAATTTCCGATTGAAATATGCCTATTTTGCTTCTTACTGTATATTTTATACATTGTGAGTAAGAACTTGAAGCTCTAATGTCAGATTTGGAGAAAACTTCAGGGTGGAGAGATCTGAAGTGGAAAAAGTTTCTCTAAGGTTAACTTTTTAAGGAATTTTGAATCTCAACTATTTGCCAAAATAAACGTGTTTCGATGTTGCTCTATAGTTTATAATCTGCTTTACTTGAACCGTTCATTCAATCATCTTGCGGTAAAAGAAAAAGTAGCGTAAAATTTACCATACATATCGAAAAACCAATTCTTGTTGTTGGAGAATCTAGAAAAACTTATGAAAAGGTCGTATTTTCGAAAATTATTCGAGTATAATAAAATTGTCGATTTTTTTTCCCGAAAAATGTTTTTTTTCTCAGTGTTTTTTTTCACAACCTTCATAGGGTCATAGGGTCATAACTTGTTTTTGACAGTTTTTTTGTACAACCAAAGTTTTTCGACCTACAAATTATTAATTGAAGTGCTAGTCAAAATGCTTACTTCCTTCTTAAAACTGACTCTTGAGTCACAAAAATCTATGTTAGTGCGGAAAATGCTCAGTCTTTTAAGCCAAACGCGTATGCAAAGTTTCATTCAAATAAACACATATCGAAAATAATTTTCCACATTTCCAGGTCATTTCGGCTGGAAGCGCTCTGCTGCGAATTGCTTCCTCCTGTTATTGAAATAATCACGTCATAAAATAAATTTTCGTGCTCTTTCTTGCACATATAACAAAGCTATTTTTTTCGAAACGGTTCGAAACAACAAAACGAATGGGTCGACGCCAAAACACTTACAGAAGATTTATTAGTTTTGCCTTCATTTTGTTATGGAATAACTGTTCAAAATTTAATTTCTAGGCTGAAATATCAAAATTTGTCTGATGACAAATAAAAATAAGTCAATAAAATTGGATAGTTCTCCCGTAAAATATTTAATGACGTGTTTGTAACCCACAGTGCAGTCTCACCAACTAGGCAACGCGACGGAAAAAGATGAACTCCGCATGCCGTCACCCGTTTCTAAGCCGGCATATCACACAGTAGGCATTTTATCAGGAAGTGACGATACGCACTGACCGATGGCCTCGGCGAACGACTGACTGCGATGCCAAACAACAACAGCAACAACAACAACCAAGCAACCAACACAATCAATCAGATCCGTAAACAACGCACGAGATGCACACAAGCATTGCACTCTCCGGTTCGCATCATCTACATTGTACAAACGGGAGAAAACAAGGACATGTGCAATGCATTTGCCATTAAACAGTGTGGTGTGAGTGCAAGTGCCATACCGTACGCACGCACATACTGACAAATGTATGCATTGTGTGTATTGCGATTGTATGTGGAAAGAAGAATCAAGAAAAGAGGGCACAACACACGTGGTAGGCGAAGAAAAGAAAGGCTTTCCAACCCCCTGTCCACCACCCACTCTGGCAGCAAGCTGCGAACCGGGAGGATCGGTTGGGGGAATGGTGGCAAAGGAGGCTATGTACTCTCGTTTGCCAACATATACAACGACGACGATGATGACGACGCCTAGGGAGAAGAATGTAAAGTTTTAAGATTTTCCTTTTGCGCATTCGTTCTCCCTCTCGGGGTGGTTTGATAAGGACGGCTGCCACCATCTTAAAATAGGAAGCTGCAAATTGGGAAAATTTTGCCTCTTGAAAAAGTTCGATTCGAACTTGGGATAATTGGGATCTTTTAATTTCGCTCTAGGTCATGGAGGGCAACGACCTGTTGCAATTCGTTCGAATGATTTTTCGGGAGGGTTAGAATTTCAATCTCTTTGCTTCCATTTTTGAGCCGATCAGAATAAAATGAAACCGGATTCTTTGATACATGCAGTAGTTGATTGCAAAAATGCACTTTTCCAAATAAAAAAAACGAGAGCTATGTGCCATTACCGACCGGGGGAAACCCCGGCTAGAGCGAGAGAAAAATGGAAATAGACGCGAAAAAGTTGCACTTCTTCGTTCCTCCGAAAACTGCATCCCAGACCGCCCAAGGCGGAGGTGGAAAAGATAAGGGCAAGACGCTCGGGGACACCCCCAAAACCCCGGCAGCACGCTTCGGATTCGCGCGAGTGTTGCACACACTTGGAGGAAAAAATCGTCCTGCGCTCTCAAGCGAGACACGAGCACACGAGCGCAAAAATACAGCATAGGAAATAAAAAGCTCGAATCCGGATGCTGCGTATCGTTTCCTAGTGCTAGTTTTTCCGTAGGCCTACACACTGACTGCCGTGCGACGACCCAGCCAGGAAAAACTGGGCGGAAAAATTAGAAAATCTCGCACTATGTGCGGAGTTTTTCGCTCTTTCTCTATCGCTCTGGCCACCACCCGACCGCGGCCCGGTCGTAGTTGGCGGCGTCCCGATCCGAGTTGGCGATTGCGAAAAATTGCAGTCGGCGGTGGTGATGGAAAAACTATTTCTTTTCTCTCTTTTTCTATGCGCGGAATCCACAGGACACGCACCGGATGGTGGTGGATTGAGTTGGGGTAGAGGATGGGTGGTGGGGGGAAGGAATGGGTGTGTTTTGTTGCGTGTGAGGATATCGGCGAGTCGCGATCGATTCTCGGCGAATAATGTACGGTGGATTGATAGTGGAGGGGGTTGGGTGGGAGAGGGTGGGTTGGGAATCGTTGTGACTAGGAACCGCCAGAAAGAGAGCGAAAAAAGCTGGAAGCTGCGATTCGTGATTGACGCTGTGTCGGATGGCGACAGCGGAGGCCTGTGAGATGGAAGGAGGATCTTGAACGACTCTAGTGTGCAAGCTGATGAGTATCGCTGCTTTGTGGGGGTTTGATGATTATTTTAGATTAGGGATTTTGTATTGCAGGTTTTTTGTTTATGTACATTCGGTTTTAATAGAATGGAAATGATAGTCAACCAACAGGGGAGGTTTATATGCATCAAGATTTGTTTTTCTCGGATTTACGTGAAATCATACACTCTATTTTTAGAATATTATGAGTTTCTTTTAGAACATGGATAATGTATTTCATTATACTATCACTATAAAACTCACAGCGCTCTATTTCATCTGATATTTGAATTTTATTTCTCATATTCATGTTTCATAATTGTTTAGGTTGTGGGCACTATATTTGACAACCTTCATGATAGTTTTAGGAAATTTCCCCTTGGTTGATTGCAAAGCCGAATTGTTAATTGTTTGCGAATATGATGATGTATGACTTAATTAAACTGAAATAAAGCCTGTCTACGTTAAATTTTGGGCACCAAAATAATAGCAGCAAAAAAAATGTGCACACAATTCAACAGAACCGATTGTTTCTTTCACAATAATAGAGTAATATCTACAATAGGAACAGTCGATTAAGATGTTAATTCTTCTTTCTGAAAAATGCTCTAACTCTCTGGGGTACATCCGCCATCAGGTTCCGTACGGTATCCTCTGACACGCCCGCCGTGACTATTGTTCATCGTCTCTTGAAATCATCAGTACCATTTGCTTCCTTTTTAGTTTCAAAGAGTTTCCGCTTAACTAGAGCCCAATACTTCTGGACACCCTAGAAGCACGTTTGTTGCTATTCGGTGGATATAACATAAATATAACTTGTTTTAGTCCTAATCAAGTTGCTGCAACTAATTTTGACCGTTGTGTGCTACTTGGGCAGTTTGGTGGATTGGCTGTTTGGCACGTAATTATGGTGGAGCTGTTTTTGGCACCTAAACCGTTTCAGGGCGGATTTTGCAGTGCAGATCCGGAAGCTGTTAAAAAGCATCGAGTAAGTATGTTTCGTTGTCCATTATGAATCAAGAAAATGTTTAGCCTCGGTTTTAGCCTCTCCTTCACTTTATGTACCTTTGATATCTTTGCCAACTGAAGCTGTAGAGAGTTGCCGTCTTCGGCAAAGTTATTTGGAATATAAAATGAAGTCATTTGAGATCATCAGATTAGTCAAAATATGGACGCAGTATCTAAGGTGTGGCCCAGTTATATTTGGAACATAGACTATTGCACATATTTCGGAAATACATTAACAAAATAGTATTCTGTTTTATTTAAAACTAGCTGAACCCGGTGCTGAACTGGCGCGTTTATGGTTTTTGTTCAGAATGAATCTGGTTAAAATATTTTTGTTTGCTTGTGTGTGTGTGTTATTCATGCAAAAAAAAGGTTTGTGTTATTAATTCAACCCTTGGACAGGTTGTTTCTAACGGATTTGCTTTCTGCGTAGAAACATTACAAAGACAAACGAAGCCGTATCCTGTCAGTTTGTACGTAATTTTCTCTGGCATAACCTAAGACTTCTTGTGCATAATGTAGCACTGAAAGTAACTCAACCAATTTTTGACTAAAAAGGGGTTCAAACTTCTATCAGAATATGCTTCTTCCCGAAAAATACACATTTTGTATTTAAGGTGCATGAACAATTCTCATGTTTGGCTCAAATGTCTGTTCCAGAGGGAAGGCGTCTCAAACCACCCAAGAAAAAAATCCTGCCCAAGAACCCCCCCATGCCAAATTGGTTCCATTTGAAGAACTCCAATTCTAAGAACTCGAGCTTTGCAGAAATTTGTGTTTCATTTGTATGGAAGTTCTCCCCTTCCACGCGGTGAAGGAGCTCAGAACCATCATAAGAACCTTCTCCGGCCTCAACAACCCCTACATATAAGTTTTTTTTTAATAACAGTAGGTATGATTCTCATGTTTGTGTCTAATTTTCATGAGAGCCCGCCCCTTCCAGAGCGGAGAGGAGTCTCAAACCTCCCTAGAGAAACATTTCTTGGTTCCGAAAACCCCCACATCCCAAATTTGGTTCCATTTGCTTGATTAGTTCTCGAGTTATGGGGAAATTGATAAGTTCTCGAGTTATGCAGAAATTTGCGTTTCGTTGGGGTGCTCGCACCCCTTCCAGATGCGGGAGGGGTCTCGAACCTTCATAAGAACCTTCCTCGACTCCAAAAATCCCTGCATACAAATAGTCATACCTGTTGGGATAATTCTCATGTTTGGCTCAAATTCGTGTTTCCTTTGTATGAGAGCCCCTTCTTCCAATGCGGAAGGGGGTCTCAAACCACCGTAGAAACATTTTTTGCCAACAAAAACCTCCACATGCCATATTTGGTTCCATTTGTTTAATTAGTTCTTGAATTATACAGAAAATAGTTTTTCATTTGCACGGGGCCCCCTTTTTTAAAGGCGGGAGGGATGTCGAACTATCATAAGATCCATTCCTGGACCCAAAAAACCCTGCATACAAATTTTCATAGCGGTAGGGATAGTTCTCATGTTTCGTTTAAATTTGTGTTTCGCATGTATGGGAGCTCCCCTTTCCAGAGTGAGGAGAGGTCTCAAATTACCATAAAAACATTTCTTGCCTTCATAAACTCGCCCATACCAAATTTGGTTTCATTTGCATGGGGATCCCCCTTTCTAGAGGCGGGAGGGGTCTTGAACTATCATAAGATGCTCTCCAGGACCTAAATACTCCTACATACAAATTAGCATAGCAATAGGGATAATTCTCATGTTTGGCTTAAATTCGTGTTTCATTTTTATGTGGGCTCCTTTCTCCAGAGGGAGGAGGAGCTTCAAACCACCATAAAAACATTTCTTGCCTTCAAAAACTCACCCATACCAATTTTGGTTCCATTTGCTTGATTAGTTCTCGAGTTATGCAGGAATTTGTTTTTCATATGTATGGGATCTCCCCTTTCTAGAGGCGGGATTTGTGTTTTATTTGTATGAGAGCCCCCATTTTTAGAGGGGAGGGGGGGTTTAACCACCATAAAAACATTTCATGCTTTAAAAAACTCGTCCATTCCAAATTTGGTAACATATGCTTTATTAGTTCTAGAGTTATGCAGAAATTTGTGTTCCATTTGTTTGAGAGCCCCCCCCCCCCTCCTCCCTTCTCATATGACGGAAGAGTCTCATATCACCATAGAAACATTTCTTAGCTTCAAAAACTACGACATGCCAAATTTGGTTCCATTTCCCTGATAAGTTCTTGAGCTATGCAAGGATTTGCGTTTCATTTGTATGGGATCCCACCCTTTCATAAATGGGAGGGATTTCAAATCAACATAAAACCATTTTTTGTCTTCAAAAACCACCACATACCAAACTTGGTTCCATTTGCTTGATTAGTTCTCGAGTCATGCACAATATTGTATTTCATTTGTATTGGAGCCCTCCCCCCCCCTTTAAGTAGGGGAGGGGTCTCAAACCAACAAAGAAACATTTTTTGTCTTCAAAAACCACCACATGCTAAATTTCGTTCCGTTTGCTTGATTAGTTCTCGAGTTATGCAGAATACTGTGTTTTATTTGTATGGGAGCCGCCCCCCCCTTTTATGACGGGGAGGGTTCTCAAGCTACCATAAAAACCTTTTTTGCCTTCAAAAGCTCACACATGCTAAATTTGGTTTCCTTTGCTTGATTAGTTCTCGAGTTATGTAGAAATTAGTTTTTCATTTGTGTGGGAGCCCCTCTTTCCAGTAAAGGGAGGGGTCTCAAACAATCATAAGAACCTTTCTCGACCTCAAAAATCCCTGCATACAAAATTTCACGCCGATCCGTTCAGTAGTTTTCGAGTCTATTAGGTTCAGACAGACAGACAGACAGAAAGAAATCTATTTTTATATATATAGATGTTCAACTTTATGGGAACTTTAGAGGTTAAATACAAAAAAAAATAATAATCTCGATTTCGAAGAAATTTACTGACTTTTTCCGGAATACGTTTCATCAATCGATTTTTCTCATCCATCCTTTTGGCAATCTTATTCCACTTGGTTCTCAATTCATTGATGTTTTTGACGATACTGCCACGATTCACCTTCAGATTCCTCTTCATAATAGCCAAAAATTTCTCTATCGACCTGAGCTTCCTATCACTCTCTGGAACAGTTCTCGAAGAGAGAGCCCACAATCTGTCGTTCTGGACATTGTGGGATTGTTGCAAGACGAATAACTTTTCGACGGAAAAGATAAATTTTTCCCAACTGTGCCGCGACAAAAGCAGACATGCTTTTTCGAGTCGTTTCTGCTTGGAAGGTTCCGAAACTCCGTGAACCTTATGTTTCTTGAAAGCTTGGAATCCGAGGTCATTTTGCAGTATATTGTGCATTGACGATCTCGAAACATTCAGATCTGCGGCCATTTTACGTACAGATCGCTGTGATTCTCGTCTAATCCGTTCCCTGGCCACTTTAACAACTCGTGCAGTCTCGAGATCTCTTCCGGTCATCCAACGGGCAGGTGTAACGGTACCTTTGGATGTTTCGGTTCACAAAATCCCGCTTTACTCCGAGGTTTTTCAAATTTCTGAAAATAGCGCCCGGGCGCTCACCTTTCAAAAACTTTTTTAACCATCACAGCACGAAACTCCTTCATCGCTGGTAAAAGATAAACACCGAAAGAAAACAATTGGACATAACCTAGAAGCGTTTGTATAAACATTGTGCAAAACTACACCAACACATACGTGAAGTATGTTGAGTAGTTGCAATATATTGGACACGGTGTAGGTCTCATCATCAATGATGCAGGACCAGTATTTCGTAAATATATTTCTTGTTCTCAAAATCAAACGGTACATGAACCGATTTAGAAGTGATCTGTTATAGATTTTTTTCCGTGCTTGATCAAATCGATAATATCAGAGGCATGAATTGCGGCTTGCCTTAAATAGGACAGAAATCAGATCAAAATTAACGAGGCAAGTTTTGGCACAATTTGTGTATTGAACATCTGGTAATCAACCTTTCGAAATTAATTTAAATGCATGATCAACTTTGTCAATAACCACACCTGTCAAATTGCTCACAAGGATCGCAGCAAGCGCTGACCACGAACGGTTGGGCTTTGGTGAGCTGTCACGTTTTTTTTTCAGTACTTTTTTGTGTGATGAAAATTTATCCTTATTAGAATCTCAATAATCGTGTGATCGTGGATGCTGTGTTTATGACCAGAGCCATACTAAATATCATTTGTGTGTTCAGTAGAACTAAAATCCGGTGTAAATGGATTTCGAAAACGAACCGATTGATACTGGTTATGCGAGTGAGCGCTTTCCATTTTACTGATTTATTTGACGTTTTTCCTAAGAGGAACGATAATTAGTTGTCGAAAAACGCAATTGACGATTTCGTGGATGAAAACAGGAAGCCTGTCTTTTTCAGTCATGAAGAAATTATACGCTTGGACGTCACCTTATTCCGATATATTATCTTTTGATTTGACCTTTTTCAGTTATTCAGATTACCATAATAGGTTAGGGTAGCAAATTTGACGTGCATTTTCTTCCGTTGTGTTTTCCGATATTATAACACAATTATTATCGGAGTAATTCATGTTTTACCCTTAGGGAAGGTCCATTATTTATGTCACGCAGTAAGGTGGGAGGGGGGGTTTGGGGAAAACGTGACGATCCATACAAAAAAAATTGAAGGTCCATACAAAAAACGTGACAAGGGGGGGAGGGGGGTTGTAAAAAGTCAATGTTTGCGTGACGTAATTAATGGACCTTCCCTTAACTGTATCGCCACCGTAGCCATTCTTGGCTACCTGTCCAAACTCAACTCCAGGATTCGGGAAAATCTCTCCGGACACCCGGTATCCTACAAACACCGATGTTCTCTTGGTAAACCAGTTCCATTGCCGACATTGCATTGCTGTAGATACAGTTCCACAGTTGGAGGAGTTAAGTTAAAGATATGATGCTACTTTTGTTCACCTGCAATGCCATATGGGGCAAGCTTGGCCATTTTGGATAGGCATCATTTAGGTACCGCGGAAATAGCAGAACGCTAACCAGTTGGACCTCGCAAGGGATTTTCAGACAATTGAGAGTTGGTAAGTGCTTTTAAAAAACGTGGAGCAAAACAGGTAATTGTTATCCTTTTTGTCCCCTGAATTTAATGAACTATATTATATGATCACATCACTTATGAAGGTGAATTCTGATCCATCGAGTCCTACCCTACTAACATAGAAAAAACCCCTTCCTGTGACCTTTGTGGGGATGCAGAGGTAAACACGGTCCCTAATCAGCAAAGGTCACACTAACTTTCCTTCCCTATTTCCAACTGATTGCAAGGACGTGGCCAGCGCCGTTATTGATTATTAAAGAAGTGTACAGTGAGAATGGTCGGCTACTCCCAGCCCTCACTTAGTTGATTCAATGTGCAATTTCACTGATTCTGATCAATCACGGAGTAGCAACCATTGATACATGCAGTCCGTCAAGCTAAGCTAAGCTAAGCTAAGCTAAGCTAAGCTAAGCTAACCACACCTGTCAAACTAGGACAGGACCTGCCAGCTCAGAGAGAGATGACCTTTTATAAATTTATGATTGCTATGATACGGGGGTCGCTCCAATGTTGCCAGATATGTTTACACAGTAATCCCATTGAAAATAAAGTAAATAAAAAACTTTCTTTTGTCATTCGGGAAATGAAGCTGCATCAAACTAAACGTTAATTGATAATGTTTCGTTGAATTTCATTGATGCTTACGCTGCAAATTCTGCTGTGGGGAGAAAGGCTCAGTATAAGAGCTGTCACTTATTTGAATATCAGTTTTGCTGGTTGATCAGCGATCTTGGTGTTGAAGTATGCATTACTAAAATTACAGCACTGTTTAGGTCGGTATCGTATTCGAAAGAAATTTCTTTTTTATCCCAAACCCATGTTAAATTCCGTTCACTGAAACGAAAAGTAAAGAATCGAAAAGAAATTTCTGCACCAGTATCCTGAAAAGAACGAAAAATAAAATTTGAACTTGTAAGGTTCCCACGCAAACTAATGGGAGCTGTCAATTTTTGGTTCGGAAAATTGTTCCACTCGATTATTCCGTAAGTGAAGGTGACATTTCGTTCCATGCAGATCAATTGTCAAAATCCCGCTTAGTAATATTGAACAAAATTCCGTAACCTCTTTACTTGTCTCTTTACTGGCCTATTTCCAGCAATAAAAATTTGGTGTGAGTTGTCACAAACGAAAAAAGTGAAAAAGCAGTGACTACTAGCAACACCGCCAAACCAACAACAAACTGCCTGCTTGTAACATAACTCGACGGAGGCGGTAGAGGCGGTTGTCAATGCGACCAATCAAAAACGGTCTTTTTTGACAGGTAAATGGTCTTGTTTTTGCACTAACAGCTGGCAGGTCCTGTCCTAGCTGTCAAATTGCTCAATGCCCCTTGGATTAGCAACGCCATCTTTGATCTCACCTCAGCGTCATTTCTTATTGATCTTGTGAACATAATTTCCTCTGAATTAGTCACACAATTCCCCTTTCTGTTTAGTCTAAACGTGGTCCCAGTGACCCACATGGGTGAGACTCAGCAGCTACTCTTCAATCTGAGTAAGTTAATTCATAACAGTTAGCCCGCGGATAACGATATGTAATACAATTTTCCAGCTAATATTTTTGGGGTGCGTTCAATTTCCCCAGCCTTGACAGATTGACATGCATCCAAAACGGCACGTTCAATCAGTTTCCTCCGCTATATTTCACCATGTGATCGCCATTCGCCTTCCCATAATCAAACATTGCTCCATTGTCTACATGCAAGCAACTAATACAAAACGCACATATTTTCGATGCCGAGTGCTTATTGATGCAATTTGTTTTCTCGGTGATTGATTAGATTACTTCCCGCAATATCTAGGCCTGCAATCGAAAGCCCCCCTCCATGTTTGGTTTTGAACTATATATAGTATAGTCGAACCCCCATCATGCATCTCTAGGCGGAACACAATTCTACGGTTTGCTGTTCACGAAAATGCAAAACACGCAAAAAGCACCGCCAAACATTGCACTTTCGCTTCCGATTGCTAATAAAATGTATGAAACTATTTTCCAATTTGCATGTAGATAATTTTTCACTAATCCATCATCGCACCCAAGTGTGGGTGTCAAACGTGGAAAACAAAAAAGCTCCTACTTCAGCGAAAACATAATGCAACAAAACGCCGGTGCATCTATTCCGAATGCGAAAAGTGTAGAAAAAGTCACTTCAATCGTCGGTCGGGGGAAGACGAAGGAAGAAGAACGAAACCATGTGTGAGAGAGAGGATTCGCAACAGCAGCTCAGTAATCAAGCGATGCAAAAATGCAAACACACACCCACGCACCCGTGGCTAATGATTTGCGATGATTGCTGATGATGACGATGATGATGATGGCGATACCGATGACGAGGATACACATCGGGAAAAAATCGTGCTAACGTCAGTCGGCTGCCAACTTCATTTCCCAGCTCGAGCTATGTCTGAACCCCGCACCCCGCACCAGCAAGGGCCGTTTGATCAGCGACTCGGTGCGACTAGATTTTCCTGGAGTTGCAGTTTTGTTTTTTTAATGCAATGTATTGATGATTGCATTATATGGCTGGAGGAATAGGTAGGAAGTTGGCCGACCTAACCAGCCACCCCACCCTCGTTCTGTGGTGCTGGTTGGAAGAAGGGGAATGTGGGGCAAGGAGTAGAAAATTGCAATGCACGCATCTCTCGCTTGGGTACGCATATTTTATTCATTTATTTATTTATTTAGCCTTCGTATGAGGCACTTTTTTATTTAACCGATGCGCCGGATGGGAAAATCTCAGGAGAAAGTGCGGAACCGAGTGAGGATGAGCGCGACACTAAATTGGCCACACATCGAGGGTGAATGGTTTGCGTAGGAAAATAAGGGTAGCAAAAATTGCGGAAATGTGCTTTCCGGTGCGATTCAAACTATGGAAGGATTTGTTCGTAGTCATTGGATTATGTAGAATTCGCTCGTGAGGATGCATTCTTCAATCCATCTGTACCGAAAAAATAAATATCGGGTTATGAAACTTGACTTTTTTTTTAATAAAATACCTCTCATAACTGGCCATTTTTAAGAGATTAGATTAAGAGGTAAAATACCTAAGCAAAAAACCTGAGAATTGCAAGCAAAATATCTCTCGAATAACAAAACTTGTTATTTTGGATACTTTGGAATACCTGAAAGGTACTATTTTGGTATTGTCTTACCTCAATTTGGTATTCGCATTACATTGTGGGAACAATTCTATGGTATTATCCTCAGGTACTTTACCTCTTAATCCGAGCTCTTAAATACCGAGGCCAGTTATCAAGACCAAAATTAGGTATTCATATGTTGTTGTCTCCTGCTCGGGTTCCTCATGTACACTTTCACCTCTTGTTTCTCATCTTTTTTGTTACGTGTTCTCCTTTTCGACTGCTTGGTTGGCTTCTTCTGAACCGTTTTGGTATATAGAAACTAGCGGATGACATTCGTTACCATTTGGTCCGTCACCCCGACAGATTCTGAATTCGATATCGTTTTCTGTGGACCATTAGGATTTTCTAACCATTTGTTCAAAATAAGATTTCACACCTCCTGTTGTCGAGACGCCATTTCAAAACTTCAATTTACAAGTAAATAACATGCCCGATGGCGCTAAGGTGAAAGGATCCACTGACAGCTTAGCCATACACTGAAACAAATTCTAACGTTGACTCAGACCACTGACACGACACAATTACATTCAATATTGGCGGACACGCTTTAACTAATTATTGCGCTCGATTTCTTGTTACAGAAACATCATTTTCACTCGGTGAGACACTGATTGAACTTAATTATAAGATACTAGTGAGGATTTCCATTTTTCAAACTTACACTGAAAACTTGTTTTCGTAAATTAGCTTTTACGCGTTTCGTAAACATGGATTTTGTACATAGAACAAATGTCTCTAAAATTGTATGAAAGGTTCATATTGCTTGTCATTTAATAAAATGCTATCATTACACCTTTTTTGTACAATGCACCAAATGAATTTCTTGAAGGCCAATCGGTGCTTCCCTTCGATCGTACTCATAAATGTTGGTGTTCTTACTGGGATGGATGGGAGTCATTAATAAATCCCAAAATAGAAATGAAAGCACTGTTGAGAGTAAGAAACTCATGCACATCAATCAACTAAGTTCTCAAGAGTCAACATGGTTTAGTGAGATCAACCATAGGCTCAATAACAGCTCTTCCTCCTTATATTTTGAGCCGATAAAGTAGATCTGTCAGTTGTTCATACAACCACCATAGAGACGTTTTTTTTTATTGGTAACAAATTAAAGACTGTATTCGATGAAATTCTGACACACAAAATACGTCACTAAAAAATTTCCTTGAGCCCGATTCTTTTAAAACTTTCTGGAAGTAAAGTACTACTAAATGGATAAGTTTTGACATCATTGGTTTATTGAACCACTTCTCTCAACCCAAATGCCCGCACCTTTGCCTTGACCCCTTTCATTAAATTTTAGCCAATGATAGGACCGACTTGCTTACTTACTTTTAACCACACTTTCTTTAGTTCAAGTTCATTTTCTATCAGTTTTGGAGTTTTAACGAGTTTTGCCTTCATGATTGCCTAAAATTTTTCAATTGGGTGAAGTTCCGGAGTGTTTGGAGGGTTGACGTCTTTTGGTACAAAAACTACATTATTATTTTTGTACCAGTCTAAGACGGGCCGGGCATAGTGGCAAGATGCCAAATCCGGCCAAAACAGTGTCGGGCCATCGTGAGATCTCAAGAAGGGCAGAAGTCGTTTTTGAAGGCATTCGTCCTTGTAGATTTGTCCATTGACGGTCCCAGAGGTGATGAAGGGCTGACTTATTTTGCCACATCCGCAGATCGCTGGCCAGACAAGGAATTTTTTGGCGAATTTCGACAGTTTCTTCTTCCGTACACTCTCCGGAACGGCCAACTTAGAGGTGTCGACGTAGTTTTCCTGTCCTGGCATTTGTTTGGTATCGGCTTCAATGTAGGTCTCATTGTCCATCACAATGCAGAACGGTTTTGTGAGCCACTCCCATACAGTTTTCTTGCACGAGTTTTGGCCACCGAGTTCTGTATATCGCTCCGGTTCGGTGCCTGCTGGACCTTGTACGCATGTAATCCAGAAGGTTTGATTGTTTTCTGCACAAAACAAACAGAAACTTTCGCCTTTTTTGCAACATCCCTGATCGAAATGTTGGGATAACGCTTAAATTGGTTCAATACCATCCTTTCCTTCTCCGGTTTTGATGTGCCACGTTTTTTGCCACTACCATTTTTCCGCTTGGTTGTCTTACGGTCCTTGAACGTTTTGAACTCATGAGATACGGTTGAATGTGCGATTCCGAGCAGTTTTTCGATCCATCGATGAGAAGCGTTTGGGTTTTCGAAGTGAGTGCCCAAAATTTGTTGGCGCACTATTTCTTCATTCGAAGCCATCACTGAAATCACTCGACCGATTTTCACGAAACTCATTACACAATTGACACAACACAATGAAATACATTCAGTTAAAATTTCAATAATTTTGACCCACACGCTAAAAAGTTACGAACAATTGTGTGTGTCCAAATTTCATCGAATACAGTCTTTACTTGTAGCTCTTTGTTTTGTTTTCGTAACGAATGTTCATTATTTGTCAATAAATGCTTAGTGCTTTTGACAGTTGCGCGTGTGGCACTAAATACGAAGGCAGCTTCTTAAAAAGAACACCTCTGTTTCGTTGCAGAAAACAACGAATAGATTTGTTAGTCCTACTTGCGATTTCGTATTATGAATGAAAATTAATTTTCAGTGTACTTGAAAAGTGATTTTTATCAAACTTTAAATTATTGTTTCAGATAAACAATTTCAAAGCTAATTTTTTTGGTGATCAATAAGAGTGATTTCAAAATAAAACTGGAGTTTCATGTCACAATTTTGAAATAAATTTCAATAAGTTTTTATAAAGTCCATCTTGGGTCATTCCATATCAAGTGACCGGAGAAATGCATCGACCCTCTTCGGTTCGAACCAAAATTGGCTGATATACTTGCTCTTGGCTATTAATGAAAAATCCAAAGTTGCTGCTCCCATTTTTTTTGAGATTTTTGAACAGTTTATATTTTGTTTTTTCAATATCTCAGTTAAAAAAAGAGCTACAAACAATGTTAGATACTTTTCTTAAAGTAAATTATATTAGCTACTGAAAAATTATTTTTAATATTTTTTGCAGTGTTGCCAATATTTTTATTTTTGTTGTTGAAATATTAAATTTCGTTTTTCTCAAAATGCCCTCACTTCTATTTCAATTTTTATGGCTCCAATGTATTCAGCAGACTTTTTACCCTTCTTACATCAATAGAAGGGTATTAAGATCGCTTGAAAACTCGACTTTTTATCCGAGGCCCACAGGGCCGAGTGTCATATACCATTCGACTCAGCTCGACGAACTGAGCACATGTCTGTGTGTATGTATGTGTGTGTGTATGTGTGTGTGTGTGTGTGTGTGTGTGTGTATGTGTGTGTGCGTTACAAATAATGTCACATCGGTTTCTCAGCCATCTGTGAACCGATTTCAGTTCTGTTGACGGCAAATGGAAGCTACATTCCCATAGAACGCTCTTGATTTTTTTTTCATTCGGACATTTCGTTACGAAGATATGAACGAAACAGTACTTGAAGGCCTATTATAATAGTAATCAAACAGTTTAGTCTCCGATTACATACTGAGCTATTTGTGTACCGATTTTAGTTTTGTTGGTGCCAAATCAAAGTTATAGTATCTCCAAATAACTGGTCAAAATTTCATTATGATTGGATAATTCTTCATGGAGATATGACCAAAACAAAACCTGAGAGCACATAATTGTGAGATGACAATATACTCGTTGCAGTGCAAAACCGAACAAGACCAATCACACCAATCGATGCCGCTTGCATTCTATTGTGTCGTATCTGGAGCGTTGTATAGCATATACAGCGGACTAGCCACACTATGCTACTGTATAGAATTAGAGCAGCATCGATTGGCTCGAGTGGCTGGTTTTCAACTGCAATGAGTATATTCGAAAATTACACAAAGTCTCCATTTACTATTTTCAACGAATATCGGGTGTCCACTAAATAATGAGAACGAAAAGAATGGGTCAGGAAAAAAATACCAGTGAAGTTTTGTTCAAACTGATTTATTTTATTAAAAGGGTCAACTTAAATCTTCAAACTAAGTTTAGTGAATATTGTCATTATGGTCCGTGGTCCGCCGTGCGTGTGGCTTAGTCGTTATGCTGGAACATGACCGTTGGACGGCAACCACATCGATTTTTCGGATGCAGCTTTTGATCCTGTTGGTAAGTTGCTTGGTGTTCTTGGCCTTCCAATTATCCTTGTATACCATGGAGCTCAAAAGACCGAAAAAATCCTCGATAGGACGGCACTGTGGCAAATTTGTCGGATTCCGGTCTTTTGGGACATATGGTATATTTTGGCTCTCCAAAAACGTTAGCGTTTTTTTTGCGTAGTGCGATGATGCCTTGTCCGGCCAAAACACGTATTTGCCATCCGAGTGATGTTGTTTAAGAAATGGGATGAGTATTTTCTGCAAACACTCTCTTTGGTACACCTCCAGGTTGATGGCCAAACCGCTTACTTTGAACCACGGCTTCGAAATACCCTTATCGGATATTACGATGCATAACATAACCTTCGATTCAAATTTGTGCTTGAACTTATACATTACTTTTGGAGGAGTAGTAGATTTGTCCTTAGTGTAGAATCGGTCGTTTCCCGGTATCTGAGACTTCGAAAGAGGAAAGTAGCTTTCGTCGTCCAGAACGAAAGATTTTCCGCCGTAATTCCGAGTCATCCAGCGGCATTGGGATTTCACGGTTTGAATCTGCTCATCTGTGTACTCTGGGGATCTGGTTTTCTTTCTACACACTATTCCTTCTTTCTTTAGCGTCTTGCAGATGAGTGACTTCGAACAATGGAACTTTCGGGCTGCTTCCCGTTGACTTACCGAATCCTTGTTGTTGAACATGCTGCGCAGCGAGCGGAGCGTTTTCTCATTCATTATTTTCGCTGGACGGCCGCAACCTTTCTTCCGGGTTACTCTCATGCATGCCGCCAGGATACGGTATACGGTGGATACCGGAACTTTTTCACGACAAAAATGGTCCACCGTGTATTTTTTTCCACGATCTTCGTTCGCTTGAAAGAATTGTACAACGCGCGCGCGCAGTTCCTCCTGTTTCGACGGCATGCTGAACACGACTGAAGAGTGGAGAGTGCAACGATTCATTCATCTAAAGTGACATTTCTATGCGGCCGTTTTTGTTCTGATGGAAAAGTATTGAAATCATTCTCATTTTTTAGTGGACACCCGTTATGTACTTATTAAGCATCTTGAATCCATATCGATAATCAAAATTGACGCTTAGGATTGTCTAATAATTCATGCTATGGACTGATTATATGAAATTTCTAATATTTATGTAATTTCCCCTTTTATATAACTAACATACACAGGTCATTAAAGACTATTAATGGAAATATTTTAATTTTTGTTCAATCCTGAACAATACGTTCAGGATTGACAAAAAGTTCATTTTATCAACTAAATGTATGGCATATTGAATATTTCTGAATCTTCTTGGAATTTCTGATGAAAATATGTATCCAGTACAATATTGCCCACATTTCAGTTTGTAATTCTGGTGAAATGTAAGAAGGGTTCAGTCTCACCATCGGTGGATTAATGCGGGTTTTTACATAAGAATCACTTATCGAGAAAAAATAATTTGCTCCGTCAAGGAGATATTCACTTTTAAACATATCATGTTCTATATTTAATGAATAAAAATAAAAAAATAGTGTAAATATATACAAAGTGTTTTCTGAAAATGGGTCTAACAACAATCACAATAGGTGATTGTGCTAGCAATTATTTATTGCCAGATTCCACTTCGGATTCCGCAGCTGCATACCAGTGGAAACAGACAATTAGAGAAAAATCTTCAGTGTTGCCATCTTACGGTTTATTTGTGTTTATTTCCATCGTATCATCAAGCTATCTATCTATCTTTCTAAAAAAATGAATTGGAACGGTTTGTCACAATTTTACTCAAGAACTGGTCTACAGATTTCCTATTATTTTTAATCTGTTCTTCTTTGGCTGCATCGGGTTAAAAAAACGTACTAACTTACGGTACGAGGTTTGCCGGATCAGGTAGTTATAAATAAAAGTGCAATTTTATATATCACATCCAATTAACAAATTCCACTATAATTAAAATATATATAAACAATTATTTCATGCTGCGTTTTGCCTTTGCAGTACGTGTTGAATTTGAATGGTTTTTCAAAATCAGATTAAAAATGGTACCCGTTTCTGAGCCTGAAATACTCTTCATAAGAACAGTGGCATCGGCTGTTGGAGCTGCCGAATGCATTCCGCGAATTCCATGAATGGGTTGAGCATTAGCAAATCTCACTGCCAAATGTTCTTTTTGCTTCTTGCCACAAACTTCACATTCAAGTTGCAATTACAGCGTGTTCAATCATACAACTCTTTTGGAGTTTGTATGGTAGTTCCTTGAAGACTAGCTTTCGTCGCCAATCGCTTTAGTGTTCCACCTTATCCATCGCTTGGACCTTTACCGTGTGCCGTTGCAAAAAAGTGCCATTCAGCTGGAACGCCAAAGTCTGCTCGATGGTACAGCAAATTCAAGATGTTAAACCTGTTTTTGTATTGTGAACCGGCACCGTCAGAGAAGTAATACATTTGTGTCAGCTTAGTCAGAACTTCTCCTTCGGTCAAGTTGTCCCGAGTGAACTGGTAGAACTCTGCCTTTTTTGCTGCAATTTAGTTATGCTTCCTAACAACTGCGGCTTCTTCAGAAATGTTTCAATGAATGTATCAGCATCACAAACTACTGTCTGCCAGCTGCACCTTTCTTGTTGCGTCCATTGTTTGCACGATATTTCCTCAATCGAAATATCCTCAAAATATGACATAATGAAATTCCTAATATGATCCAAAATGCCACAAGCTGCAATAGAACACTTGTTCAAGAAGCACAGCTCCGTAGGTGAATTGCACAGGCTTTGCCTCATCACATCTCTGTACGAATTAAACGCTTTTTTACTTTCCTGTTCCGCTTCGATTTGATTGAAATGTGCACCAAAAAAATTTAGTTTAAAATTCTGGTGAATCACACAAACGCAAACTGTCTGAATTCCAACAGCTCCTGGTAGAACACACTCTGGTGGGCGCAGCTCAGCAAACTTTGAAAATCCGATGTTGATATCAGGAAACTTTTCTTTGAAGAATTGGGTTAAGGTTCGGAAGAATTGGGCTAAGGTTCGCCAGCACTAATCGCTTTGCTTGAGGATACGAGATGTTGCTTCCCGAACACTTTTACACTCCTTCTTACCTGCCAGTTCTTTACTCACGGTAAAACCATAGACTAACTCTAAGACCAGTGGGTCCCATACAAAAACGATTTTTTTCTTGGCTCAGTCAGTACTAGAACATCGTCCCAAGCTCGGTCCCAAGCTCAATAATGCACCCCTTATAATGAACTCACATGAACACACTCTCAAATATTCTGTCAAAATAACACAGCAAATCAAAACAAAGGCGCAAATATGTATAACAAGGTGCTGGCTTCAAGGTGTAATTCGGACCAAGGGGTTCTACAACAGTGAACCAATTTCAAATCGCTAGTTGCATATTGATTGTTGGTAAAACGCTTTTACTGTCTTCCGAAACACGATGGCCTTTCTTGGGATAAGAGGAACAGATAATTCTTTTCTCTCTAACGTACTTTTTCATGGTTCACACTAACCTCTCAGAGCACCGAAATTCTTCTAGTAGGCCACCAAAATTAGTAGGCCATGTAAAACTGCATCTTTTTTATTTTAATTTAAGCGGTGCTTTTCTGTTATACCTGCCCTTATGAAGTATGACAGATTATATGAGAGTGGTAGAATAAACAAATTTTTAAAACATGAAATTTTTAAAAGTGAATATCTCCATGACGGAGCAAATGGTTTTGTATCAATAAGTGTTTCTTATGTAAAAAAGTCTGCTAAACACATTGAAGCTATAAAAATTGAAAACAAAGTGGGGGCATTTTGAGAAAAACGCAATTGAGGGGGCAACCCCGGCGCACAGTGATTCCAAGGCGGAAAAAAGTCGAAAAATCGACTTTCTCATTTTGCAATAAATATATTTTTATAATTTTGTACACTATTTGAAGTTTCTTTTTCCAAAATTTTACGAAGATTGGATGAGAATTGTGCTCTCTACAATTTTTCAAAGTATGGGACCTACGTGGTCGTGATTTTTTGCTCCCATATAAAATGTATGGAGGATCGGAAAAAACTTCAACTAAATATTCAAATGTGAGCACACATGCGCACATACACCACAATAGGCTTATTTTGAAGATTTTTTTGCCAGCTTTTTGAAAATCTTTGTTTCATCTTGCGCAAACTTGCGCAACCATGGTTCCGGGAGGCCAGTGTCTGGGAATGTATGAGAAACACGTAAAATTTGTGAAAACATAAATCTCGCAATAGATCCAATATACCGCGATTTTACCCTTCTTACAAAGAAGTGTATGTAAATATATATGCATATGCATATAAATATAAGTATATATCTTGGGAAATCACCATTTAAGCTAAGGCTTAGTGGGCCTAGTGTTACATACAACGAACTCAGCTCAATAAACTGAGCACATGTCTGTGTGTATGTAACGAAATTTCTAACTCAGTTTCTCAATCAACTACTGAACCGATTTGAATGAAACAACATATGAAAGGTACTGTGATCTCATACGTCGTTTTTTAAATTTATTGGAATTGGTTTACTGGTTTCGGAGATACCCCCGGGGAAGTGGTCAATTTCGGGCCCATTATGTGACACCTCATATTAAATGAGAATTCAGAAGTAAGTTCAATGGCAATGATATTACGAGTCCAGAATCACATTGGTCACATCCGGGTTGATGTTCCGGCGACTCCCGGGAGTGTGGCCAGATTCAAATTTGGGTCAAAACTCATCATGCGACACGTCAAATAACATGAGAACTCAAAAATAAGTACAATGGTGATTATATCAAGATTCCAGGACCACAATGACCACATCCGGGTTCGTATTCCTAGTACTACCAGGGAAGTGAAAAAAGGGTCAGATCTCACAATAGGTGGATCAATTGAGGTTCGTATTTTCAAATAAATGTACATGTAATTCACATGTAACGAGTTCACTTCTTCCTTTCTTCCTTAGCGTTTCAAGCTTATTGCTTTCGCTTGTTGTTTCGAACTTTGCTTGTTGTTACTAAACTTCAAACCCCATCCCCCCTAGAGCATAAATTGTACATGACCCTTCAAAGTTCAGTGACACGCTTTTTGATAGTCTCGTGGGATTGTGGCTCATCTCTGGATCCCGAGGTTCATGGTTCGAATCCCGATTGCAACTTTTTTTTTCTGTGAAGAAAATTTTCATACGATCATTTTTTCCATTAGAGAATCGTATGAAATATGCAATAGTATCTTCTGGCAAATTTCCATACGATATTTCTATGATTTCCTCTCGTTTTTTTTGTCAGTGTATACCCTTCTTATGTGATAATAGTAAAAAGGATGAAAACGCATATTTGAAAAAATCATTACAATCAATATAATGACTTAACGTACATCATCTGATTTTTCTTAAATTGTAGTCACTATTAAAATACTAATAGTACGTTCACACTACTGCTTATATTACGTGATATGAAGTATCTTGATATCAGCAACTATACTCCTAGTTTTCACTGGAAATAATGTACATGTCATTTGATATCAAGATACCCTATATCACGTAAAATAAGCTGTAGTGTGAACGTACTATAAGAACTGGACCTTTTCATCATTGATAATAAAATAATATTTTAATTTTCTATGCACATACTTTTTCTGAAAACTCATTTTATTTATGCAGATAAAATTGAAAATCGGTCCAATTCTTAAAAACTATTAATTTGTCTAAAATTTGGTTTTGGACCACCCTATCTCAAAATGGGTCACCCTAAGGACAAAAAAAAAAGTAAAGTCATATACTTTTCGAAACGAACTAACTTACCAAATGTTGTGAAATTCTAAGACCCACTCCTTTTTTTTGGTATAAAATTGCTGAATTATCAAGTTTTACGAATGTTCCGGAACTTCCGGAAGACCATGCAATGGCCACTTACAGAACCATAGATTGTTCTCCTCGTTGTTTTACTTACATTTTATGTACAAACGGTTCGGGAAAAAATCAGCTCTCTTTAGGTCGAGACAAATTAATTTATCATTTTTTCGGATGTTCCGGACATTCCAGGGTACAATAAAGTGGCCATATCACGGTAGTGTGGCCTAAGACAACAATTTAAACAGCATATTTGAAATCAGCGACCCAAAATTATTTGGAAACACATAGTTAAACTATGTAAAATCCATTTTTAGACTTTTTTCCGCCTTTTGTTTGGGATGGAATCACTGCGCGGCGTATTGGTTAACATCCATACCTCTCACGCCTAAGTCACTAGTTCAAATCTTACCCCCGGAGATGTTACGAAAATGCCCAAAAGTGGTATTTGACTGACTACGACGGGAGATGAACCAGCCCGAGGCTGAAAATCTCGATAACCAAGACAAAAAAAAAAACGCAATTTAATATTTCAAAAACAAAAATAACAATGTTGGCAACACTGTAAAATATATTAAAAATATTTGTTTGGTAGCAAATATAATTTCCTTTAAGAAAAGTATCTAATATTGTTTGTAGCTCTTTTAATCATTGATATATTCAATAAACAATATATAGACTTTTCAAAAATCTCAAAAAGGTCGAGGGGTTCACCGATTGGTCTGAAACTTTGGACTTTTGATTAATAGCCTGGAAAAAGTATATCAGCCAATTTTGGTTCCAATCGAAGAGGGTCGATGCATTTCTCCGGTCACTTGATATGGAATTACCCATTATAAACGAAAATTAATTTTCAGTGTACTTGAAAAGTGATGTTTATCAAACTTGAAATTATTATTTCAGATTAACAATTTCCAAGCTTATTATTTTGGTGACAAAATAAAATTGTTTTATGTCATAATTTTAAAATTAATTTAAATAAGTTTTTTATGAAGTTCATCTTATTTTAGTATTTCAAGCTTATTGTTTTCACAATTTTTGCATATTGCTTGATCTCAACTTAGTGTTCTAAATGAACTTCCACAGTTAATAATTGAGAACTTTCGCCCAGACAACCACAAGTCGTATAACAGTGGTGAAATACTATCGTATATTCCCATATTTTTAGTCAAAATCGCAATTACTTGTGGCCTTTATCGTATTATGTTTAAGTTAAATCGTAAAGAATGCAAATTTTCGACTTCTATGCGATGTGTTATTTATTCATCGTACTGCGTCACAAACTAAATCGGATATACATACCTCACCTTTTTAAATCGAATTTGTTATTACATATTCAATCGCATATGATATCAAATAAACTCCTTTAAGAAAAAAAGAAATTTGCATTTATATGGCCTCCACTTTTGCACGTATAAGCAATATTTTTGCATTCTATACGATTTGTTTACTTACATATATGTTTGTATATCATAAAAACAACTTTCAATATACGTGCATTTTGGTTGTCTGGGCGATGTCAGGTACCATTTTTTCATTAGTATGATTGTGTGGCAAGTACAATCATACCCTTATCGCTCAGGGAGTCGAGAAATTTTCCTTAACGAAAAACTCCTAGACCAGACCGGGGATTCGAACCCAGCCACCTCCAGCGTGGTGTTGCTTTGTAGCCGCGCCTTTACCGACTGGGCTAAGGAAAACTGAAAACTAAATAACTTTGAGATCTTGAAAGGTTCAGTTATGGGATATTTTTTTTTCATTCACATGAGCATTTTAATTTATTCTTTCAGTAGTGATAGTTCTTCAGTGTCTTGTATTAGTACAAGTCGAATATTAGTACTGCAGAAGTCTACATACCGTAGATTAAATACGTGCATCTGCCAAAGATTAGCCAAATAGTAGAGTGATTATCGTTCTCTCCAAGTTGGGATGCGCATATTCCCTAAATTTCGTGCTTCGACCTTAATGCACCCACTCTGATAAATAAAAAAAATGATTTTCAAATGGAATTTCACGATCCGTAGTAAAAAATACTCTTTTCGTTACTGGTAGTGATAAAAAATGATTGAATCCTAGAGGGTTTTGAGCTGTTTAATTGGAATACCTGTAACTAGAAATTAGAAGAAAATTAGTATCTTCCATTTAATTCCAACTACCTTTGCTTATCTTCGACAGATACGCGTATTTCGTCTACAATGTGCAGACTTCTTCAGTGTCTCCGTACTAATAACTCGACTGGCAGATCGAGTTATTAGTTACGAGACACTGAAGAAGTCTGCATTGTAGAACAATACGCTGTATCTGTCGAAGATAAGCAAGGTAGTTGGAGGTAAATGGAAGATACTATTCTTCTTCTAATTTCTAGTTAAAAAATGATTGTTTGACTCAGTTCATCGTAAAGTCAAAAAATCATAGTTCTTAAAAAAAAACACATACACACATCGTTCCTGCAATTTAAAATCCGTCGTTGCTGCCTGCCCTGATTCCCTTTGAATGCAAACAACCGTACGCCTTCAATGGTACCGATAAATATTTACTACTGCTTGTTTTACGTCCTCTAATAACTGGTCTCTCAGTTCCAATAGACTCAGATTGTACCACTCCGGCAGAGCTCGTTTTTATGAGTTATCGTTATGTCTATTTCCCCGGCCCCACAAAATCACTGCCAAGCAGAAGAGAGACCTTGTAGTTTTTCCCCCAAATCTGAATGTTTGTATTTGTTGCCAGCAAAGGCGGGAATCCTTCACTCCATCACCAACACTATCCAAACAAAACACATCTCGAACGGCAACCGGGGACATTACGGCAATCGCTCCAGCAGACTCTTTAATCATATTTTCTGTAAAACTACATACAGATGTGTTGGTGTGCAATTCTCCGACCGAAACTATGAACACACATCAAGGAATGTGTTTAGAAATTTAGGTTCGAAAGGGAAAGGAAGAAGAGAGAAACAAACAAAATCAATTTTTAACACATTTCCCTGCGCCCCCCCCTCATTAAGAGGCATCCCACCCATTCCGACACACTCTCACACATGGACCCCCTCGAGCGCTGGAATGGGCCAAGCAGTCGATTCAAGCCCCAAAAGTGGTTTTCAGCTTTGAAAGGATTCCAGCTTCCCCCATATGAGTGAGGATTTGGTCCTCTTTTTCCAAACAGTTGTGCAGGGAGTCCCGTTTGACTTTAGACTCGACTAATAGGAAATTTCCTCGGATGTGCCAACCTACACACAGTCATGATTAGGGAGAATGAAGGAAGCCATCTGAGATGCATAAAATGCCGATGCCGACGTCTGAAAGAGGCGGCATCATCATCATCCAATTTTCCAGTCTGTGTTTGGGTTAACTGATGTTGATGATAGGACCGAGATGACGATGACGATAGAATCTCTGCTCCCCTGGATCGGTTTTTGGCAAAATGAAAGTGAAAGCTTCTTTTTCTTGACAGACAGAGGTGCGGATGGTAACTTTATCCCCCTCAAGCACGTGCCCTGATAGATTACGTTGGGTTCGGTTTATTTTTTCGAGAATGCCACCCACAAATTTAATACAGGCTGGTTATTGGAAAAACACAAGAGCATCGGCATGGAACAAGTAAAACACACAAATTTCGGAGAAGGAAAATATTTTCACTCCAATGTGTCGAAGGAAAATAGCTTGAATCTTGTCTTACAGAAAACCACAACTTTTTCTACACTGTCGGTTGGGAAGAATAACAAGATCGAATTTTACGTTCTAAATTCTAGGGTGATGATATTTTTGAGGAACTTTATTAGAGCAGATCCAATATATGAGTGCCGACGGGGGTGAATGCTTCGAATGGACACGAGCGATCTAAAAATATGTACAACTTTGTTTAAAGAGGCACAACACTAGAAGATATTGAGACACTTAAGGACATTTTCTGTGTCAGTTGAATGCCTTGTATATTGATGATTGAAAGCTTCCTATAAGTGAATTTTAGCTGTTCTGGAAATTTTGACCAGTTTTATTTTGGAAAATATTACTCACTTATATCTCAGGTAGATTTTTCTTTAATTATCTAAGAGACGAAAAACTAAGAATTTTCGTGACGAATGTTAGTCTAACTTCCAACCGACTTTGAAACGAGCTTTCGCCTGCTCCTAACACAGTATTATAGATACACTTTGAGAATGGATAAATTTATGATGTTCATATTAAAAGTGACAATCGTATATTTTAATCGCAAACAAATAAATGTGGCACAGATTCTCTAAAAAAACAACCGTTAATTGTCACTTTTTTTTAAAAACACTTTTACGAGCGTAGGATTTTTTTTAAGTTTTTCATAGTCAAATTGAAAGAAATTCGATCGCCTTTGCTAGTGATAAGTTGAAAAAGTGATTTTTTAGAATGAGCACGAGCATGATTGACCGCCCGAGTTTGCTACTCCGTTTTTGCCAGATCAGCTGTTATTACACAGAGAGTCAACAGATGGTGCTTGGGACTAGCATACACCCTCAATTTGTAAAAACTTGTGATCCCAAACTAAGCCAATACCGATGCTGGCCTCTTCCGAATGCAGGTCAAGTAGTGAGTGGGTAGGAATATGTTGTTGTGATACTCGCTTTGAAAGCAGCCGAGAAATCCGCTGCACTTCCACGAGAAATCACCGGGATGTTTGAAAAAATGGTTGGGTTTGTTGCAGGATCCTTTTTGATTAACGGTGTCCTAAATCAAACTGTCGTGGACAGCTAATAAGATAATTAACTACCCATGTAACCAATAATCAGTTCTAAAGCGTCTTTACGGCAGCCTATCAAGCAAACCTTAAATGCAACATAAATTTCGCTTCTGGTCCAATATACGGCTGCTTTAAGGCAATGCAATGGTAATGCTTCATTAACGCCATTTTGAATTTGAAATGCTTATTACAGGCTACAAGCATTTAAACAGCATTTGAAATCCAACTATACAACAGATAGCATTCAAGATGCTGATTCAATGCAAATATATTGTTTGTGGTATCTGAAATGCGGATTTAGGGTTGATTTACTGCATATGCTAATGCTTATTGGTTACCTGGGTATGTTCACGGTTTATTGTCTGTACAATGATGCCCATTACCATTATTCAAATTTTGGAACCGTTTTAAACCAACAGTAAGGATGCTGTTGGGACCACTCACAAATGTGGAAAGTTAATTTCAATAGTATACAAAAATATGATGATGAAGAAGAAAATATTCTCTCATCACCATAAGGCCCATGAAATGTGAAGAGAAAGTGCTAATAGCTCCGTCAGTGTCTGGCAAGCTGTGAACAGTTGAACAGAAATATTTGAAAATTGAGCGAAGGGCATGTGATATAGTACTCGAACCAATTACACATTCCTTTTCCTTACATCCGCAATGCAAGGTAGGTCAAGAAGGGAACAAGTCCGCCATCTTGACAGGCACAAGAATACACGCCTGATCGTACTCATGTACTACAATGGTTTAATGTTTCACGGTTGTTTGTGGATATTCTGTTTAGTTGCCTACATGGGATGAGAGAACTCTCTCTTTTTTGGGGTTATTTTCAATTTTCACTAATTTTTGTTCAATTTTTGCTAATTTTCACTCAATTTTTCTCTCGTCGAACCTTGACTTGAAAACATCAGAGAGAAAGACTGTAAAGTGTTGTGAACCATGTGATTTAAACCAACAGTAGGAATGCTGTTGGAACCACCTACAAGTGCGGGTGGTTTATTTCAGCAGAATACAAAAATATGTTAAAACATCGAGTTTGAGGACCGATTTATACCAACAGTAGGGATGCTGTTCAGATTACACACATGTGCGGAAGGTTTATTTCAATGGGATACAAAATATCTAAAAATATAGAATTTGAGTACCATTTCAATAAGTTTAAACAGACATATTCATATACTAGCTGACCTAGCGGACTTCGTTCCGTCTAATATTAATTTATCGCATGCAATATCTTTAAAATCGGTTCACACAATAAATCGGTATTCGATATTTACATCGCTTTTATTTTAAATTGCATGAATGTCCTTCATTGTTGTAGTCAATCTAAAATTGACAATCAATTGTCATACTCGAGAACTTCGATATTTTTAATTTTATCTTCCAAAAGCATGGCAATCGGCAGTCATTTCAAATTGTTGATAATCTGTGATCAACTGGCCATTTTAATAGAGTATTATAGGGGAATGTGGATAATAACATTGTTCGATAGCAAATATAATAATATACCGGCAGTTAATTTATTTTCTAATTTTGACAAGCGTAACTATTGAAAAAACAATTTCAAAATATTTTGAAAAAAATTTCATTGGAAGACAACACCATCCTATTTCATCATGAAACACGCTCCAAAGAACAGACTACCTAAACCAACGAAGCAACCATAGATTTCTAGCATACATAAGTTGACATTTATGTCATAATGGGAGCCCCCGTTACTTAATTTTCAGTGCCGTTACTGAAAATAAATGTCACTTTGTAAAACTGCATATCAGTTTGTGAAAATAAAAATGATTAGATTTTTCTTGTTTAAAAATCGAGAAAAAATAGTTGAGATTCATAAAAAAAATTTCGTGCTAGAAAGAACACTCATCATCGATACAGATAAAAAAAACATGTTTTTTTATATTAAAACCCCCTATTGGTGTATTATGTTGAAGTACTGAAGTCTTTTTTTTTAAGTTTCAACGCTTAAAAACAAGTTGATTTTTGTATGATGTCTTGTCGGACCAACATGAGTTGATTACGGTGCTGTAAGATATCATGAAGAAACTTTCCAAAACAACAACGTTTTGTGCATTTTCAATGTGACAATTTAGCACTGGCATCTGAACATCTTTATTCTATTAACTGATTGTTGGAAATTGGGCTTTTCTTGAAGTTTGCTTATTTTGAAAATGAAGAAATTTGAACTTGTTGTGTTGGAAATAATTTATTTGTGATTTTTTACATTTTTTACAAACAAAATTTGATTTTTTTATATGGAAAAATATTTGTTTTTATTTTGCATTTTTCCTATTTTTCCTTGAAAATTTCCCAATTTTTGTTTTTCTCTGAATCCGGAGACACCGTCAAGATTGGTTCAGCCGTGCTCGAGTCTTAGCTAACAAACAAACATCCTTTTTTATATATATATATATATATATATATATATATATATATATATATATATATATATATATATATATATATATATATATATATATATATATATATAGATTTGATTTTGTTTATGGAAAAATGCTTTTTTTCCAATTTTCTGACTTTTTCTTGAACATTTCCCATTTTTTTTAACCCCTGAACCTTTGTTAGACAAAAAGAAACAAATCATCCGAAGACACAATCAAGATTGTTTCAGCCATTCTCGAGTTTTAGCGTTACTAACAAACAAACATCCATTTTTTCCTCCCTCCCGAAGACCATAAGGTCGTGGCCGGCGTTGGTACTGATCTACAAATAGAATAAATTAGTGAACTTGTACATTCAAGCTCCATCTATGCGGTTATCTGTGCAATTACGCTTGCTCGGTTCAGTTACGGATTAGCAACTATGAAACGCACGTAAGAAAAAAAAGTAAAGAATAGAACAAGCGGAAGAACAATTTTATATTAAAAGCAGTTAGAAATGTACCGATTAAATGTTGACAATCAAACAAGCATCGCAAAACAGTTGGTCTAACATATAATTATGAGAGATGCATAGAAATCCACTATTGCATGGAGTCTCTCTCTCGCTCTCTCTCTTTTTCTCTTTATCTGCCTTTCTCTGTCTCTCTCCGTCCATCACTTGTCACCTGCAACAGTTATCACCTGCCTTTGTCTGCCATTCTAGTCCCAGTTGTCTACTTTTTAATGCTCAATCATTTCCATGTTTGCACAACACCGAACATTATTCCGCACTACGAGCTATCCTGGATGTTCATCCCATCGCATGGTATAGATCATTTAAGGGCTTATGTTGAATCATTCTTGATGAAAGTCATTATCGCAACATTTAGAATTGATATAACTCAGAGTCGGTACTAGATATTGAAAATTTAATCACATCAGTTTGTATGCTTACTAGCTGTGAGCAATCTGATAGAGTTCGATTCAATGTTCATTCACTAACAATCGAGATTTATGAATTTGAAATAGCTAGGTGAGTTTGCGAGAGCGAGATAAAAGATAGGAAAAATACATGGAGCAGCGATTCGCCTTAAGATGTAGAAACATCATATAAGCTAGTGTTAGAATTCATTTATTTCTCTACGCCGATTGTGCTTCTCATGGCATTATATCTTAATTTGTCATAAATATGTTTTACAATTACTCAGATGAAAAAGATCTCAAACACATTTATATCATAATCAGTAAGTTGTAACAAGGTTTGTTATAATTTTGTTATTTTTATGTTATACCCAGTGATGGAAAAAATCGCATCGAATAACGTTCAATATTGAATCATTTGCGAACACGCTCTTGGAAGAATTTCAATCTGACTGATCTTCTGCCGACATCATAACACACCGGAGTGAATGAAGAAGAGAGAAAAGAGAGAAGAAAAAATTACATCGGTCGCGCATGATTTTGTTCATGCGTTGAATCATTCTTACATTGTACTATGAATGACAAATAAAAGAATCATCTATGAATGCATTCATTGATTCACGTAGATTGAATCGTCTCGATCGCCTCGATAGTGCAAAAAAGTTGGCTATGATTATTACACGCAAAAAAAATACGTGGTTATACCAATACAAAATAGGAATCAATTCAACTAAAATTTGGTTTAAATTTGGACCAATAAAACTGATGAACTTATTCAACAAAAACTTTGAGTTGAAATAAAACTTCATAACTAGAAATTAGAAGAAGAATTAGTATCTTCCATTTAATTCCAACTACCTTTGCTTATCTTCGACAGATACGCGTATTTCGTCTACAATGTGCAGACTTCTTCAGTGTCTCGTACTAATAACTCGACTTGATTTATTGTCTAAGTCTAAGTTATTAGTACGAGACACTGAAGAAGTCTGCACATTGTAGACGAAATACGCGTATCTGTCGAAGATAAGCAAAGGTAGTTGGAATTAAATGGAAGATACTAATTCTTCTTCTAATTTCTAGTTACAGGTATTCCACTAAACAGCTCAAACCCTCTAGGATTCATAAAACTTCATGTTTTATAGAATTGAACATGGTGTTTTATTGCTCAAAACTAAATATTTTGTTAAACTAACTAAACACATATGTTGAAATAATAAACATCGATGAACTAATACAATAAAAAAACCATTTGATTGAAATAAAACTTCATGCTTTATAGAACTGAGAACTTGTTCTATTGTTTTTAAACGCACCATATTCCCCCAGCCGAACGGCGTGTTGGAAAGCATGAATCGGATTTTGCTAGAGTTGGCAGCGTGCATGTGGTTGGATGCAGGACTCGGGAAGCAATATTGGGGAGACGTAGTCATAATGGCAGCTTATTTTCAAAATCGTCTTGCATCGTAAGTTGTGCTGTTTTTCCAGTTATCTGCAAAGAGAATAACTCGTTGATAATCGGGTTTACAAATTAAAATGCATAAACTTACATTAGAAAAACCGAGGCAGAGGCAGCAATACAAATATTTTATTAACACAATAAATTAACCATTTAAGTTTAAAACGAAGTTTCATATAAGTATGATTGTTATACATCAAATATTATTCAAATTAAAATCACACAGCAGTGATTACTTTAAATAATTTTATTGGTTTGATTTGAATGAAATTTTGAATTGATTTAGAACTTTTTTATGAATTGAAACAAATAGAAACCTTGTATTGAAAAGCAACAAATCATTTGGTTGATTCAAAACAGAGTGATGTCTTAGCGTGAACAAATATTTTGTTTAAACAATAAATTAAATATTTAAGTTTATCGATAAATGTGGTTGTTATAATCAAATATTATTTAAATTCATATCACACAGCAGTGATAACTTTAAACAAATATTTTGGTTTGATTTAAATGGAATTTTGAATTGATTTGGAACTTCTTAATGAATTGAAACAAACAGAAAGCTTGCATTGAATACCAACAAAATGTTTTGTTGATTCAAAGCAAAGTGATTTCTTAGGGTGACAAAATACTTTGTTCAAGCAATAAATTAATCATTTGAGTTAAAAAATAAATGTGATTGTTCTGAATCACACAGTGGTGATTACTTTAAATAATTTTATTGGTTTAATTTGAATGAAATTTTGAATTGATTTGGAACTTTCTAATGAATTGAAACAAATAGAAACTTTGTTTGGAATACCAACAAAATATTTTGTTGATTCAAAGCAGAGTGATTTCTTTGCGTGTACGGTGTACACAACAACAATTGACCGGTGAAACAACAATTGACCGTCAATGCTGCATTGGATTTACCGATGCCAACAGTGCCCGAATCTGGATCTGGCCTGGCAAGAAGTCGAAGAAACTCAAAAAATTATGATTATTCAAAAATAATAAAATAAGTTATAATATTATATTCAAATTGAGCTTAACGCATGTAAGATGAATGAAGAGAAAGAGTTACGTGTGTTTTTATGTGCTGATACTGTTCACTGTGGATAGAATACTTTTGGGAATATTTCCTGGCACTCAATCAAGCGTAATCTGAGCACAATGGCCAGTATCCGGAATATTTTGATTATTTTGTCGGAACGAAAAGTGGTCATTGGTACCGAATTTTGGATTATCCGAATACTGGTCATTGTGCTCAGATTACATTTAAAAAAGTACTCTGGTACTCCATCTTATTCGCCTTTGAAAATTAGCATTTGATGATATGTCGAAAGCCTTGTTTTGTCGGGATGAAAAGTGATCCTCCGAACTAGATTTTGGATGATCCGGTTACTGCCAACTATGGCTAGATTACGTTTGGAAAGGTGCTCCGATACTTAATCACACTCGTCTTAGAATATTAATGTAAAATGTTATGTCGCACACCCATGTTTTGTTGGAACGGAAAACAGTCTACCGAACCGGATCACGGGTGATCAGGGTACTGGTCACTGTAACGGTGGTCGAGAAGGTTCTCTGGTACTACATCGTATTCGGCTTTGAATATCAGTATAAAATGAAATATCGTAAGTCCATGTTTTGTTGGAACGAAACGAGGCCCTCGGAACCGAACCGAAAGATTACCAGGGAAGCCAACGACGGTCCTTAGTCTGCTAGGGTATGTTAATTTATTGTTATGTTTTTAAAATAACACCATTTATTACTGAGAATACATTATATTCCACGATTTGCGATAAAAAGAAACCTTATTTGAATCCAGAATAAATCTGTGACCAGCAGAATTTAAGCGTCAAAAATCGGTTGAGAAATGAAAAAGTCATGATTTTTATTAGGGGAGGAAGGGGTTAACCCGTCACCTTTAGTATTGCGATTTTTTAAAATTAATGTAATACTTCAAATGACAGGTACCCTAGCATAATCTCTGATGAAGTATTACTTTATACGATTTGTGCGTTGGAAGTGTCAAAATATGTGTTGTTGGTCAAACAACATACGCAAAACAAACATGGTAAATATTGAAGTTTTTCAATCAGTGCGGGTAAGACCGTCACCCCCATGGGGTAAGTCCGTCACCCAACCGGCATTCATTTTTATTAAAATAGTTTTGAAGATTTCTGCAAGCGAAATTTATTTTGAACATGTAGATATTTTTGATCTCTCGTGATGATTTATCAACCATCTCCATTGGCCATTTCACAAGCGGTCATCCATATACCACAGGGACATATTATAGAGTGTTTCAGATTCAAACATACCCATGTGCCATAATTTTGTTTGAAATCTGTTTTTATCTGTACAAGTAATCTGTTTTTTTTTCTGATTCTTGAGCCCTCATGATTAGCACGTAGTATATGGTCAGCCCTTTATATGGAACAGATTTTGGAGTCTCTAAAATCTCCAAGGAAATTATCACAAGACTTTTGATGTGGGTTTGATGAGAAATTTTCATTCGCACCATTTATGTTGAACGGATGGCAATCTTATTTTTTTCATCCAGCTCGAAAGCCAGCTCACGGACATCGTTCTTTCTAATGCCGTAAACACGACTTTCCAGATCAAGCAGCTGCTGCAAAAATTCCGCTTCCTGTTTCGGCGTAAAACCGTTTCTCGTGATCCCAGTTTCGACTTCACCACCTTTCCCGTTACATCTGCGTCTGCGAACGTAGTTCTTGGAATTCCAAACGCCTTAGCAACAAGATTCACGGAAATCCCGCGATCCACTGCGTCCTTTGCCGTCCAACTTCCGCAGTGGGTGTTCCATTTGTAGTTGCGTGGCATCTGATAAAAATGGTTAGGTAGTTTCACAAACATCCGCTGATCCAAAGAGCATGACGGTGTTACCCGCACCGATGAGTGACGGGCTTACCCGAAAGGCACTTTTTTTCTTAATTACACCGTAAATCTTGGATAATTGATTAAACTTACCTTTCAATGAATCTCAGCACTAAGTTACAGTGTAAAGTGATCGCGTAGATCGATAGAATTGCATTTCTGTACCTAATTATTTGTCAAGACGTTAAAATCTACCATCGAAAAATTACATCCGGTATGGCTGTGACGACGCTTGCGTTTGTTTTGTTTATTTTCCTCGAGTTTGACAGTTACCAGTAGGTATGATGTGTCTCGAAATGGTCAAAATGATAAATACTAATAATAGGTAAAGTCAAAAAAATACTGCAAAATGGTTTTCTAGTAAAGCCGTTGGGGTGACGGGCTTACCCACCCTGGCGGGGTTACCCACATTTCCCCTACTAAGCAAACCGTGAAGCGGAAAACGCTAATAGATTTCAGTTGACTTCTATTCCACTCAACAAGCAAATCCATGAATGCAATCTTGCATTCATATTGATTCGAACTTTTGATTCACTGATGATTCTCTAGAAGGCCAACAGATGATTCAAATGATTCAAAATGAATGTGGATATTGCGCGGGTCGCTTTGATTGAATCATTTATTCTCTAGTTTGGCTGGTTCATGGATTCAGTGGTATAAACAATCAGCAAAGATCATATGAAGCATTTTCATGCGACTGTGATTGATCGAAAATGAAATGTCGAAGCAAAATACGGAATCGGCTGAATTCATGCACGCGATTGAATTTTTCCATCCTTGGTTATACCCTCCTGGTCGGGAGGTTAACGAAAATTGCATAGCATCTCGAACTTAACTTTTCCAACCCATCAACATCGTCGTTATCTCTTCGTTTTCTGCAGAATGTTTGATCAAAATTGTTGGCTCAACCGACTTGCACCTGTATTTCAAACTCAACTTTCGGCATCGCTCCAGGACTCGGGAAAATCACTCCGAACACTCCGGATACCCGGTATCGTACAAACACCGATGTTCGGCAAACTCGTCGTCAACCAGTTCCGCCATGGACCACTTCCATTACCGACATGGCATTGCTGTAGGTAGATACAGTACCAGTTAAGGGTCAAACTTGACAAACTTGAATTATAATTGGTTAGTCATATCGGAAAACACAGCGGAAAAAAAAATCCAAACTCAAACTTGCTATTAACACCGCCTACTCCCAGTACCGAACATTGTTCCGCACTTCATATTATCCCAGATCTCCAATCCATATACATAGTGAGGACCATTTAACGCCACCGAACATTATGTAATCGAAACAATAGATACCTCGCTACGATCGCAGCTGTTCGCAACCAAACACAATTACCGACACAATAAATAACGCACTATGCCCGATAAGAAAACCGGTTAACTCCATGCACTGTGATGAACTTTTACTACAAAAACTCTTCGTTTTCAGTGAAATATGACGCGATTTCCACCGAACTAGCGTTTTCCGAACTTTTCAAACTCGCGACATTGGGCCAATAGCCTTTTCGTGCGACCAACTAAATTACTGACAGCCAAATATAAACATGTCCTCTCGCGCCGGTTTTCTAAATATTCCACACAATTGATATTTTAAAATCATCCAGAGGAAAAAGATGAATGTTTAGCACAACTGTGGGTTTTATTTTTTAAAGCTTTTGCAGCATGTAGATTGTCGTTCAAGTTATGCTTACAATAGCCATTCCAAAAATTTTTGATCGATGAATTTATATTGTGACGAAAAAGTAATAGAAATTTCACTTTTTACTTAACGCTTTTTTCTTCATCCAAATATAACTCACTTAAGTCGTTAAAACTCAGATCCTGTTCATTCTGATAGTCTGGATACACCTTCGATGGAACTTTTTCATATTTCATCCATTA
The DNA here is from genome assembly GCA_034211315.2 of Aedes japonicus. Lineage (NCBI taxonomy): Eukaryota > Metazoa > Arthropoda > Insecta > Diptera > Culicidae > Aedes > Aedes japonicus. The sequence continues at coordinate 36,521 of JASCZW010002299.1, read as the reverse complement.
GTACCTTTTTACGTTTCTGTGCCAGTGTGACTAAAGTGCTTGACACCAGTGATTGTTCCTTTTTCTCATATGTGAAAAAAATTAAGCGTACTAAGGCTGAGTCCCAAATCACAATTAATTTTAATTTTCACTTAAACTTGAAAGATGGAAAATAATCGATTAAGTCTGGTACTCGAGCTGACTTATTTCTGACAGACGGACACTCAATTTTCAAAGACATGTAATCGAAAGTTCGATTGTTCAAACAATCAAAAATGGATTTTAATAACACTGCCTAAGTTTTTTTTATATGAAATAACAATACATCTACCGAAGAACACAAATTGCTTTCTCTCTCTCTCTCTCCCGCTCAGTATTTGGTGCACAGTTTTCCCAAATTAGGAATCTTCATCCATTAAAGATGAATTATGCTGCACACTTAAATCAGGCTCCCAAAGCATGGCAAATAAATCTTCCGTTAAGCAGTTAACTGCTTAAATTGCATAAAAAAAGTGAAAAACGACCCTCCCACCACATCCTGGCACGGACTACCGGCAACAACGAGCAAATGAGTAACATAAAAATTACCTCCCTCAAAATAGGAGCAATCAGTTGACTGTGGCTTTTGTTCCTGCCGAAATGAATTGCCGCTTTTTTCGTCGCTCGTTCTCATATAAAAGGTTAGCCCGAAAAAAAAATATCAAACACATGTGGGAGACCAAACTCCCCTCACCCCTCGGAAAATCGTTACACTGACTGTCTCCAGGAAAATATCCGCGGTAATAACATGGTGTTTTCCACATCCCAGCTTGTTCTCAACCTGTGAATAGGACTCATGAGAAGAACTTCCATCGGGGCTTAGGGTGATTCGTGAAATTTTCCCTTTTTCTAACAGTTCATTAAAATGGAGCGATCACCCTAATGTAGTTAGCAATTGCTGCAATCTACCTTCCCCCAAACAAGTCAGGGCCCATGCTCAGCTAGATAGGATGAGAGTCATCCTTTTCAGATTTTTTTTATTCAATGCAACCATATGTGAGGAGTTCTTTTTTTTATTGCTCCATTCTACACCCTTTTACGGTGGATCCATTTAGCTCCTCTTCCGTCACCATCATATGGTCAGGTCCTTCGGAAATTTTTCTGCTTTTCCAGACTCATTTTATGGCTTTGAATGAGTTAATTTTGTTTTCTTTCGCTTCGGGCATTTGGAGGTAACTCAGTGGAGAGAAAAAAAAACTCAGCCGAGTAAGTAAAAGCAAACAAGCGAGTGAATGGGTAGCGTTCGAAAAAAAAAATACTGCCACCATTCAACAAATTGGTCGCCGTTTTTGCTCTCGCGGCAGGTTCGTATAAACGTATTTACGTACGTGAATGAAAGGAAGGAAAACATTTTGGTTTTAACACCTTGAAGCAGCGACGACAAAAAAAGTGCGAGGTGTGTTTTTTTTTGTATTTTTTTTATTTTGGGAAGTGGCGTGTTGATGTTTTATTTTCGGTTGTTCGGGAGCTATCGACGAAATTTCGATACAGTTAATTGATAAAGTGGATTCACTGGTCGTGGAGTTAATCCATGTTGTTTGATCTTAATTGGTGCAATTAAGTGGTATTTAGATTCGCATTCAGCAGGTGTTTGTTGTGAAGGGGACTTTGGGTGCGATTTCGTTGTTTGACGTCTTTGGCAGTGGAGGTTTTTTTTCTCCGGTCATAGCATGCTGGATAGCTTGGGTTTTGTTGTTAAGATAATCGTTCCAAGATACACGAGGCTATGTGTGAGTGCTACCGCGTACAGAAACAGTCATCAATTCAATTTTCTCCTAGTTTTTACTAAAATGAAATTAAGTATTAAAAAATTATCTTAAAGCTGAATGGAATAGCTTTGTCGATGGTGCTACTGGAAGTGTGCTACTCAACAGTAGCAAATGTCAGGCCAGCCGTCTTAGTTCGGTGGTTGGTATTCCTGTGGAGAACAAATCAACTCCGCAGCCACAAACAAATGACTTGACTGCGCTGACAGCTGACATCTCAACTTTCAAGTCAACAATCGAAACCATGATGACAAACCACAAGGATATTGAGGCGAGCTTAACGAATCTCCATGATACGATGACTACAATTGAATGTAGGCTGCAGTCGATTGAGATCAAATTAAAATTTCTAAATCAAACCGTTGCAGAGAATACACGATTACGCAACCAACTGACACTGTTGGAACATCGAATTGTTGCTGCCAAAAAGGTAGCCGTCTAGAACTGATCCTGTCTTCAAGGCAACTATTACCGGTGCGAGTCTCCAAGCAGCAGAAAATTTGACTGAGACTGTAGATAAAATTGTCTCTCACTTTGGTCTGGTGCCATCTGACACTATCGCCAAGATTGCGCTATTTAAGCTAAAAAGACAAACACAATTGTTTGATAATGGTCACCGTTACATCGGCAGACACATTAAAGAACTTGGTTATAGCGGCCAAGAAGTAAAAGCCAACAGATGTTGTCCTTGGGGGCGACGGCAGCTCACAGATTTTCGCAATGCTACGAATTGCTCAAACAGGTAAGAGAGTTGACGAAATCTACAAGTTTATATGGGCACATCAAGGTAAAGTGTTTGCCATGTAGGTCGAAGGCGAAAAGGTATCCTTGATCAACTCAAAAAGTGACGTTGATACTCTTAGACAAGCAAACATTGATGCTGACCATTAGGCACATTTTAGTTTTGCTGTTTGGTTATCGTCAATGATTGAGTATAATATTAATCTTTTTTACCAAAATTTTGGAGTAGGTTGCTATCTAGACGACACCAGACGTGAGCAGTTGGTGTTATGATATTATATTTGGTACCGAATCAAGGATCCAATATGATGTTTTTGATGCTGAGGTCTGTCCATCGGACTCAACGTTTTTGATTCATCGGAAAGATCGAGATCTAGTGGTGATTGCGATGCAAGTTGGAGGGGGCTGCATGTTATTGGCTAAAAAATACATGACCTTGAAGAGGATGAAACATCTAGAAGTGATGAGGAATTAGCGAGGATCTATGGATGAACGTTGCACTCGGTGGTCGCTATGAGCTTCTAATTTGCATCGTATATCTTAAGCCCAATACCTCACTGCCTGAATTATACGAATTTATCGATACGAGTTACACGAGAAGACTTATCTGCTGGTTGTTGGGGACATTAACGCACCACATATTCAATGTAAACACAAGAACAATAGTTGTGTATCATCATCGTGTGAAGGTATGCTGAGAACATTGTTGAGTTCATGGAATGCAACGGGCTCACTCAGCTCAATGGCATAGCCAATACACTTGCCCTTGTCAGAATCACTGTCGAAAATGCTGCTCCTCCTGCAAGGTTGAGCCCCATCATCCTCCATTGCGAAATCAGATTTCATTTGAAGCAGTACGTTACGCCCCCCGACGAAAGATAAGTCACTTTAACTTTAGGAGAGTAATTTATGAGGTTATTGGTGTCGAGATCTCAGCAGTGAACTGGAATCATGTTCTGAATTCTAGCGATACATTTGCATTCAAAAAATGGACTTTATTTCGGATGGTGATAAATAAAAGCTAAGACAGATAATTGCTTTTGATAAATTCCCCATGGAAGGTACTCATTTAAGCTTTCTTGCAAAAAAAATCTACGCCCTTGCGAGCGGACGAAAACATGCGTTTGGGCATGTTTTTGAGTTATTTCTTCGTTTTATTTATCAACTCCTTCTCATTTTTCGCGACAAAATTGTTGAAGTTGTCTTACGCTGCAGGTTGGCCCAGACATTTTCGATGGGATGCAGCTGGCAGACGTTGGGCGGGTTCACTGACTTGAGTATATTTAGCCGCTCTATCACCTCCAACGATCGCTTCGAGTATTGGCCTGACGCCAGATCCGGACTTATGATATTCCTTGATGAACGACGCGACTTCCGGCAAGCATTTCGTACTATAAATTTCCCCGTTCACGGTCAGTCCGGAGAGAAAGAAGAGCGGCTTTGATATCCCCTTCTCGCTGATTGTCAGCCACAGCAGCACCTTCTTGGGGAACTTGGTGTGTGAAATGAAATTCACCTCGGAGCTCACTTCCTTCGTGTGGAAAATAAAACCAGTCGTTGCCATCCAGGGTGAAAAAGATCTCGTCGACCATCACCACCGCCACAGATGTTGTAGATACCGGAGCGGGCGTATCCGGCGTCCAGAAAGTGCCGCACGATGTCCGTTTTCGAGGCGGCGGAGTGCCGTTTTTTGAACGCGCACACTTCTGAACGGAGTGCTTCACTGTTTTTGCCATCACGGTTAGAGTTCGACTGATAGAGCTGTCAAATTTTGTCTGCTAACTCATGGGTTACTACGATTGATGCTGCATGGATAGTTTTGTCATCCTAAAAATCCGATTTGGTTCACACAAGAACTCACGAGACTGGACCACTGGACTATGAAACTTTGAGTAATCTTCGTAAACAGGGGAAGCAGTTACTGCGTACATGCGAATGTTTATATCTTGGCGTTCGGGAGCGCATTTCGAGAAGTGAAGTCAAACCATTTTGAACGTACGCCAGATCCTTGAGGTAATAAAACTCGGTGCCAAACAAGATGTTTTGTGGTAGTCGATGCTACACTGGCACGGAAGATATTGTTGAAGGCTTTGCTGACTTCTTTAGCACTACATTCGCAGCACCCAGTTAACAGTTGCACTCTTTCCGATCTGACTTTTCCGCTTTCAACACTTTCTCATTCGAAACGGTAACCGACGAAGAAGTTTTTCGTGTGTTGAGTTCCCTTAGGGATGGGACCTGATAGGATTTCCAATGTTTTTTTGAAGCGATCTCACCCTCTCTCTCTCACTCTCTCTCTCTCTCTCTCTCTCTCTCGACACTACTTGCTTTTATATTCAAGAGATTGGTATCATTGCAGCGATATCCCGTGCGTTGGAAGCTGGGAAATATGACAGCGATCCTGAAAGTAGGAGATGCATTGAACCTTAAGAATTAAGGAGTGTATCGAATATAAGCTATCCACATACATTTGCGTTGTACGCATGTATTTGTGATGGTTTTTATGCTGCTGCATGCTGTGCGTTTGACTGTCAGCTTTCTTTTGTTTACTTGTTTGTGCGGTTCAAATTCTGCGTTTTCAAAATGTCGCGTATTGAAAAGGAAGTGAAAATTAAGGTTCTGGACACATGGCTAAGTGAGAAGGGTATTACTAGGCGAAAATTGGCGAAGCAGTTTGGAATTCATCATGCGAGTGTTAAAACCATCATTAATAAGTTTGGGGAACACTATTCTTTGGATGAGCTACCAGGAAGAGGCAGAAAACCCGGTTCTTCCAACCCGAAACTGAAGCAGAAAGTGGTATCTAATCATGAAGAACAAATCAATGTCAATACGTGATTTGGCCAAAAAGCAGGAACGAGTGTCGGAATGATCCAGCGTATCAAGAGGCGAAACCACCTGAAGACCTACAAGAAGCAGAAAATCTCGAAACAAAGTGCAGAACAGAAGAAGCGAGCAGCAAGAAGGGCCCGGAAATTGTATTCGCGTCTTTATGCAGCGTCCGGATGCATGCATTTTGATGGACGATGAGACCTATGTAAAGGAGGACTCAAAAACCCTTCCAGCTCCACAATACTTTACTGCCGTCGTTGGGGAGGATGTGAGCGATGCGGACAGGTCAATTGTAACGCGGTGCGTTTATTTGGACCAATTTTGTATAAATGTAAATATGTAAATACTAGATTTGTAGGTCAAGGTAATGTAAATAGTAGATTATGTGTTTCAAATTAGATTTTCGTTTCCAATTGGATTCTTGTTTTGAGTCGTGTTATTCATTGTACATTTGTAGGGTTTCTTATTGCATGATAGGTGGAAGCTTTTTTATAGCACGCTAGGATGAAAGTTTGTTTTTATGGGAGGCTACATATGCGAAAGAGACGGATATCAAATGAACACCTGAATACAATACAATGGCTAAGCCGAACATCATTTCTCGCGTCCGATTCAATTTCTTTGATTCCGTGGTTTCTTGGGCAATGGAGGTTTTAATCCCGGCCATTACGCTAGCGAATCGGCTGGAAAGCAGTTGTGTTTGACGTGGTTTTAAGTGTTTTAAGTGTTTAGTCAAAGGTGACTTGTTAAATAATGGCATGAGCCAGTTCATAGATGTAACTTTTTTTGTATATTCAGTTTTTAGAGTGCTTTTGTGTAGCATATGCGTTGCAAATAACTGGTAAAATCGATTAAAAATTGTGAATACGTACAAAAAGGTAATGTTACTAAATGTTTAATTTCGGGTGTTTCTTGATTTTAATTTTGGTCATTTCGCGTTGGACAGCTCGTTCGACGGGCTTTTTGTGTTGTACGGGCTGGTTTAATATTCCTCGTTCGGCGATCGTGGATGCTGAAGAATTTGATTTGAGCGATTTGGTGAACGTCGTCTGCAAGAACGCCAGACTCGTGCGCCCTGCAAAGGCCCGCCTGTTCAGGTAGCTAAACGGAGGAGAGTGAAGTTCGCTCGGGAAACTAGCGAATTTATTCCGACGGTCGCCAATAATCCGTCGTGTTTCCACCCTACGTTACAATCCTTGTGGAACCGATAGCGAGAGCGCGGTTTCAGTGATCCGTTGTCAAGTGTCGGACACTGAACCGGACCTTACCCAAAATATATAGTAGTCTTCCTCAACCCCGCTCGGTCAGAGCGGAAAGGTACGCGAAGCCGGGTCGCTTGGGAAAGGGGACTCCTATATTGAAGGAGACGGTCAATTCCGGACGTTCTCGACAAAATATAAATCGGAAGCCTTCCGTCCAGCCGCCACTCTCTCCGCAACTCTAGTTTCGGCCATATTGCGCACGGGTCTAGGTACGCCGCGACACGCCATTTGTGTGGTCAGCCGTCGCCATTTCGGAACCATCGCCATTTTGGAACCGTCGCCATTTCAGAACCGTCGCCATTCCTGAACCGCCATCACCGCTTCAAATTATCGTCGCTTCGTTCCGTCATCAGCATTGCTTCGTTTGTCACCGTCATCACCGTCATCAGAAAAAACCTGCGCAGGTTTGTCCGTACAATGTTTTTCATGGCCATGATTAGTTAGATAATTTGTAGCTTTAGAGCAAGTTCTGTCCAACACGAGTGAAGCTTGTAAATAGATGTTAAATAGATTGAGATTGGAGTTTGTTGTTTAGTTTCCGTTTTTTATTCACGTTTCGTCCTTTAGCTGGCTCATTCGTCATTTTCAATATTGCGTTCGTCTATTCAAATCAAGCACATTCGTTTGAAAACAGGTTCGTTGGTTTGTTCTGGCTTTAAAGTCTAAAGAGACTACGGGAATTATATAACTTGAATGGATTGGTGGGTTTTTCGTTAATTTTATCGGCAAAAGGTGTTCATTTGAGGTTTCAGCAGCATACGTGCGTTTGAAGTAGGGTTTTCCTAAAGTACCGTTCGGGTGGTTCCTCTGAGAAACCAGTTTCAAAAATTAGTCGGGCATATTCAACACGACCGGTGGTCTCCTTAATGGGAGTGGCGCTTAAGCCATCGCGTTTTACTGTGATTCAGCACCCTTCCCCGCACGGTTACATTGGCGCCCAACGTCAAAAAACTTTTTTATTCTTTGGAAACTCATTCCAGTTGAATTTAAACTTTTCACATAGTATTTGGAGATAACTTGATTGTAAATATATTTTTTGTAGGCTAAGGTTTTCAGGTAGACTTTGTTTGAATTTGGTTGAGGTGTTTTCATTTGTTTTTATATCGAAGTGAAGTGAGTTTTAGGTTTATGGGAATCGAGCTATGACATTGTCCTAATTCTGGAAATGTACAAGAGATAAAAAAAAAATACATCGAAACATTCGATGGTAAATCAACTGCTAAGGTATTTAGGAATGACTGAAATCAAGCTATGACATTGTCCGAACTTTGGAAATGTACAAAAGAGGAGAAAAAAAACACGTCGAAAAATTTAGATGGAAAATCAACTGAGAAAATATGTGCAATTAAAAACCAATCATGGTCCATAATTCATTCGCAAGTTCGATGGTTAGCGAAAAGAGCTTAAATACGATTTTAGTAGCTTAATGGAGAAACATAGTTTGCCTAGCCTTAACAGAAAGTTCGAAAATCTACTTATTATACGTTAGTACTTATCTATGTTAGTCGAAGTCTTTGAAAATTACTCACCAGTTCATCTTTGTGGAAGTATAAATCGCTATCGCAACATTTCTCCGCGAATGAGGTTAAATCTAACCATCCAAATCTGTGAGTTCGTTCTTTTCCGTTCTATTTGTTTTATGTTTCGCATTTTCCATGTTAAATTATCGAGACCTAAAATGAAATAAATTTATTATAATAATAAGAGACAAAAAACTTACCGAATACTCCCGGGTTAATGCCATCCGTCGTTTTGTGTGGAGTGGCGTCGCGTGTTAGAGCTCGGTTTATGCCGGGATCCCGTTCGTTCGTTCGTTTGATTTTTTCCGGTTATGTTTATCGTGTTCGGCGTACGTTCATTCCTTGTCCGTGCTTAAATTAATATTTTATTTTGCCATGAATTGTTCTTCCGGATGGAATTTTCCCACGATGGAAGCTGAAAAAAGAAAGAAGGATAATCAATATTTGTACATATAATTAAATAATATCTAATACTCCCCAGTTTCGTCACAGTCCGGAAAACGTTTTTTTTCAACCGCCGGTCCACTCGGTTTCAGGGTTCACTACACTTTGATAGGAAATAATAAGTTGATGTTTTTTTTCATTCTCCTCTCTGTTCCACCGGTCGTACGTCACGATGACAGTGCGATGTTTTTTGGGTGAGCAAGTGTCAAATAGCTTGCATGCAAGTTGCTTGCGATCAGTTACTCGTTGGATGCGAAATAGGGTAGGGGAACATAATGTGTCCTAGGCAAATTCAGTGTATCTCGAATTGATACAATTCGCATTGTTGAGTAGAAAAATCTGTGTAGTTATATATTTAGGAGAGTCAGGAGCTAAGTCAGGTATGATGTTCTGATAAATCTTAAGGATCCAGGCACAATCCGTCGTAGTTACAAAGGTGTCAAACAAGTTTTGATAATGTGATTGTCGGCAATTGTGTAGGATCGCGCTACGCGAGTAGAAAAGGTCTGGTTTTAAGTAGTGAGGGTTGCGATAATGTTGAACGTTGTTCGATAACGCGATCATCGGTAGTTATGTAGGTGTGATAAGTTCCGTTTTTAATTCGTTTTCGTTTTTGTTTTTGTTTATTTTGAGGGCCATGAGTATGAAAAAATAATATTGTTTCAACTGTGGAAGGTTTCCAAATCATTGTGTAGAAAGTTTATATAATGTTATGAAAATTTGATCAGATTCTCTGATCAAATTTTCATAAAACTGGGTGGTGTGATGTAACGCGGTGCGTTTATTTGGACCAATTTTGTATAAATGTAAATATGTAAATACTAGATTTGTAGGTCAAGGTAATGTAAATAGTAGATTATGTGTTTCAAATTAGATTTTCGTTTCCAATTGGATTCTTGTTTTGAGTCGTGTTATTCATTGTACATTTGTAGGGTTTCTTATTGCATGATAGGTGGAAGCTTTTTTATAGCACGCTAGGATGAAAGTTTGTTTTTATGGGAGGCTACATATGCGAAAGAGACGGATATCAAATGAACACCTGAATACAATACAATGGCTAAGCCGAACATCATTTCTCGCGTCCGATTCAATTTCTTTGATTCCGTGGTTTCTTGGGCAATGGAGGTTTTAATCCCGGCCATTACGCTAGCGAATCGGCTGGAAAACAGTTGTGTTTGACGTGGTTTTAAGTGTTTTAAGTGTTTAGTCAAAGGTGACTTGTTAAATAATGGCATGAGCCAGTTCATAGATGTAACTTTTTTTTGTATATTCAGTTTTTAGAGTGCTTTTGTGTAGCATATGCGTTGCAAATAACTGGTAAAATCGATTAAAAATTGTGAATACGTACAAAAAGGTAATGTTACTAAATGTTTAATTTCGGGTGTTTCTTGATTTTAATTTTGGTCATTTCGCGTTGGACAGCTCGTTCGACGGGCTTTTTGTGTTGTACGGGCTGGTTTAATATTCCTCGTTCGGCGATCGTGGATGCTGGAAGAATTTGATTTGAGCGATTTGGTGAACGTCGTCTGCAAGAACGCCAGACTCGTGCGCCCTGCAAAGGCCCGCCTGTTCAGGTAGCTAAACGGAGGAGAGTGAAGTTCGCTCGGAAAACTAGCGAATTTATTCCGACGGTCGCCAATAATCCGTCGTGTTTCCACCCTACGTTACAATCCTTGTGGAACCGATAGCGAGAGCGCGGTTTCAGTGATCCGTTGTCAAGTGTCGGACACTGAACCGGACCTTACCCAAAATATATAGTAGTCTTCCTTAACCCCGCTCGGTCATAGCGGAAAGGTACGCGAAGCCGGGTCGCTTGGGAAAGGGGACTCCTATATTGAAGGAGACGGTCAATTCCGGACGTTCTCGACAAAATATAAATCGGAAGCCTTCCGTCCAGCCGCCACTCTCTCCGCAACTCTAGTTTCGGCCATATTGCGCACGGGTCTAGGTACGCCGCGACACGCCATTTGTGTGGTCAGCCGTCGCCATTTCGGAACCATCGCCATTTTGGAACCGTCGCCATTTCAGAACCGTCGCCATTCCTGAACCGCCATCACCGCTTCAAATTATCGTCGCTTCGTTCCGTCATCAGCATTGCTTCGTTTGTCACCGTCATCACCGTCATCAGAAAAACCTGCGCAGGTATGTCCGTACAAAGTTTTCATGGCCATGATTAGTTAGATAATTTGTAGCTTTAGAGCAAGTTCTGTCCAACACGAGTGAAGCTTGAAAATAGATGTTAAATAGATTGAGATTGGAGTTTGTTGTTTAGTTTCCGTTTTTTATTCACGTTTCGTCCTTTAGCTGGCTCATTCGTCATTTTCAATATTGCGTTCGTCTATTCAAATCAAGCACATTCGTTTGAAAACAGGTTCGTTGGTTTGTTCTGGCTTTAAAGTCTAAAGAGACTACGGGAATTATATAACTTGAATGGATTGGTGGGTTTTTCGTTAATTTTATCGGCAAAAGGTGTTCATTTGAGGTTTCAGCAGCATACGTGCGTTTGAAGTAGGGTTTTCCTAAAGTACCGTTCGGGTGGTTCCTCTGAGAAACCAGTTTCAAAAATTAGTCGGGCATATTCAACACGACCGGTGGTCTCCCTTAATGGGAGTGGCGCTTAAGCCATCGCGTTTTACTGTGATTCAGCACCCTTCCCCCGCACGGTTACACAATTCAAGTGGAGAAATTCGGTCGAAAGGTACTGGTATGGCAAGCAATTTGTTCCTGTGGTTTGAAGTCACCCATTTTTTTCACTACCGGAATTATAAATGCGGAAATCTATCGATCTGAGTGCCTCCAGAAGAGATTATTGCCTTTATATAAGAAGCATAGTACACCTCCACTGTTTTGGCCGGATTTAGCGTCGGCTCACTATGCCAAAACCACTCTCAATTGGCTTGCGGAAAAGGGTATAGATTTCGTTGAGAAAAACATCAATCCACCAAATTGCCCTCAGCTTCGACCCATCGAACGTTACTGGGCAATCGTGAAGAGGGTCTTCAAGAAGACTGGTAAGGCAGCTGGGAAGCTGGGTTCATAAAAATTTGGGCTCAAGCGTCCAAAAAATGCGATGCAACACTTGTCCGGAACTTGATGAAGAGCATTCGATCCAAAGTTCGAAAATTCTTGAAGGAATAACTTAAATTTCACCCGGTCTTCATTATGTTCAAGTTTAACTTCGTACAATAAAGGATCAATTTTTTGTATGAATAAAATATCGGTTTTCAACATAATTTGAAAGAAAGTTTGTGGATAGCTTATTTTCGATACACTCCTTAATCTGGGTGTCGTAGTCGACATTCGATTGAGTTTTAATCCACATGTTGACATAATTGTTAGGAAAGCGGCACGACTGTCTGGGTTCGTGATGAGGATCTGCAGAAGCTTTAACCAACTTGAACCTATGGTATCGCTTTTCAACCGCATCGTACGCCCTAAACTAGAATACTGCTCACCGTCATGGAATCCAAACTATGCGCAGTATGTGGAATGAATCGAAGCAGTACAGCATACGTTAACTCGTTTCCTTTACAGAAAATTCCATTACCCTTGCCGAGCCGTACCAGACAAGGATAAGCCACCTGCAGTTGACATCATTAAGTGGCCGTCGGCGCATCCTAGACATATCTGCGCTTCATCGACTCGTCCATGGTACTATTCACTATAGTCTTACTAGTGAACTCAACTATCCCTTCCCTACATCGTTTCTAAACTTCGGGGAGTTCTCTATTGAACTAAATTAACAAGGTTAGTTTCATCCTTAACTTTGTGGAAAATTATTCCTGAACTTCTGGAAAGTATGACCTTGAGCTTCACGGATGTTTGTTCTTAAATTTTTAAGATATGCTATCTTGAACTACTAAGAAGTGCCCCCATTACATAAGTGAATTTCCTTGCTGACCTGGAGAGAAGTTTTTCTTTTCAAAAAATATTTTTCAGATTTTGAGGAAAGTCTCCTTCCGTACTTTGAAGAATCTCTCCACAATATTCCTAACTGAATCTCTAGATAATTCACTGAATTTTCCATGGAGCTCCCATGATTTTCAACAAGCTTCCAGAAGTTCTTGGTAGCTTTATCAACATACTAAAATTTTGTAGAAAATTTGACTTGCCAACAAATTTTATGTACAGTTCTCTCAGATCCTTTTCATAAGTCCACAGCATTGTTTGTATGTATACTAACGAACATTGTGCTGAACTTTCTACATCTTCGTAGATCTTCCGTAAAATTCTAAATGGATCTATCGGAATGTTTCTAAAACATATAAACATGCTCCTATAAGTTTCGTTGTTTGAAAAACATGCTCACAACTTCCGAAAAGATGTAAGTACTTGTTGGAAAATTCTGAACAAAAAATTCTAGAACAGCTGATACGTTCATAAATATGCCTTTAATAACTTCAATCAAATTAATACACTATTCAAAATCTGTATAGAAATTACAACTTGTTTTTGACAAGCCCCAATAACGTGCGTGAAATTCGTAGTTCATGTATTCGATAGTTATGTTATGCATTATTTCAAGTTTATTGTGTAATCAACACTTCAAGGAGTGTGGTGATTTTCCGTCTTGGTCCCGGATTTTCCGGATTTAGCAGGAAACATGTTTAACTTCCATGTTCGATCAGTTATACGTCATTCCAAAAAACTGCCTGTCCTCCCTGAATACATACATGCATATGTATGATTCATGCCGGTTTGCTTCTTTCGAGAAGGATAAATAAGAGGAAGCAAATAATGTTGCAAGATTTACACTGAAATAAATTGACTCATGATTTTGCAATGTTTTGGCGTTGATGTATCGAAATGATTATTATTCGATTGAATCACTTCATATTTTTGGCTTGTCTCCTACAAGGAGATACTAAATTTCCACAGGAACCAGTCATGACTACAATTTACCGGAACACCCGCGTTCGATTATTCTATTGATGTTTTCTTCAAATGTAACTCTCGTTCAATTTGTTTCTATTGAGGCTTAAGTTTAAATTTTCCACTCCTTGTTTTCTAGGTTGTTCATTGTTCTTTGTCTTGCATCGGCTCTTAAGATTTCATTTTGTTCAAGTTTTGCATCCCAAAGTTTTGTCGGTCCAGACCTGTGAAAACAATCATAACAAATATTTTATAACATACTTCTTTGTGAAGTGTCGAAACGTTAGAATCAGATTTAATCTGCGCTTTGTGTATAGTGAGATGACCCACACGAGGTTCAGAAGTTTCATAGCATTCACACGAAAAAACGTGAATCAAAACAAACTTACTCGACAGAGTGTTACAGATCCATCACCGGTTTTCGAACGGTCTACTGAGTCGACCTGCTCGACAAAATTTCGTCGATCTCGACAATTATTATAGCAAAATAAACCTGTCGAGCAAAGTGACGGTCGACTTGACTTCTATAATAGTTGCTTGATTTCTAAAATAGGCTTGCCGCACAATCATACTAATTCAAAAATGATATCATACACCGGAAGCGAACAATTGATAACTTTGGAAGTGTATAAAGAACACATAGTTGATAATACCAATTTGAAAAAAGCTGATAAGGACATTCGGAAAAATTTAAATTCATTAAAGAAAATACCAAAAATCTTTTTAAAATTAGTATTAATAACATTATGGTAATTTCAATCATTTTAATGAACTGTTGAATAATCAACAAGTATCTCGTTATTTTTTCTATAAAAAAACACTCAATCCTCTCCCATGCCCCCACCACTCTCTTATTCGTATCCCACATTACACTCAAAAAGCCGATATTCCACCCAACAGCAGCGGTTTGCCCGGTCTTCTTTTCCCTGTATTCGACTGTCGTCCTTTTGGTCATCGTCACGTCACGTTCGCTCGTTGCCAGGTTAGGAAGGTTCGGCAAAATAAACGCATTGCGAGCAAAAAAACCCCAATCCTCCGGTGGACCTGCCCAGCGTGCTTCGCTATCGTTCTGAAAAACCATGGCAGTTGCCAGGCAAAAAAGAGCCATACATTCATGGCCGGGTGTGAGCTAATTGTTTCACTTGCCTCGGATCCATTTCCACGTTCTCGCATGGAGAGATTCTCTTTTTGCAGCCTATCTAACCACCGTGATGACGGTCGCTTTGGGAAATCAGTTCGTGCAGATGGGGGAAAAACGCGAATGCAAAAAAATGCTGAAACTGCTCGGCGTGATCTACGGTGCTGTTGAACGATTCTTGTTACCATAGTTGTCACCCGAGCAACTGGACAGCAGCGGTTTTGCCAAATGTATCTATCTTCTTGCCCAACACCACGTTGCGGAAGTCGAATTTTGCGCGTCCTTTTGTCTCACTTCGTGTTTCAGCCTGCTTTGTTCGTTTTGGTGTTTTGCCTTGTTTTTAGAGGTTTGGTTAGCTCTCGTAGACTAGGGTTCCACAGCATCTGTTCGGACTAAATAGCCCATACAATAGAAGATTCCCACTGACCAGCGGAGAGAAAACATTCCTACAAGGTATTTTTTTTCTTCCGGAAACGTGAGATTGGTTTTCGGTGGTTTTCGAATCGGACAGAATCATCGATCTGGTGGTGTGTAAATAAGAGATATTGGTTTCGTATTGTTCTCCAGGTTAATTCATATCGGTTTGGTGGCGATCTTTGCATTGTTATTGATTATATAGAAAACTGTTCTTTTTAGTTCTTTAATGGTTTCCAATCGCATTGAAGGTCACACACATTTTGTAACTGGTTACTTCCTGTCATGTAATATTAAAAGAACTGCGCATTACAGTGTCCATACATAATATTATTATCACATTTTGCCAATATTTCAACAATAAACAATGGTGAATATTTGGTTTGCTCTTCGTTTTTCTGAATATTTTTAAATATTATATGTGCCATGATGTCCTCAAGCTCACAACCTTTCAGATGAAATTGAGCATTTTTGACGGATTTCCAGGTTTCTCCAATAGCTAGTTTGCGAACTGATACGAACTGTTTTCCACTTTTGTAAACAAGCTGTAAAAGGATTCCTCACAAGCTTTCGAAAGGATTTCGATCCAGACTACTTACTGGTCACTTCGGAGTTCGATGCCTCGATCCAAAAACCATGGGGCTACCCCATATGGCATAACGTCGTTTGGCATAAGGTCGTTTGGCATACAGTCGTTTGGCATAATGTCATTTGGCAAAAGATGTTGGATAAACAATGGTCATTTGGCATAAAGGCCGTTTGGCATAATGACCATTTGGCATAAATATTGGAAAATGAAAGCTGGTAGTTGGCATGATTATCACTTGGCATAGCTTGATCATTTAAAATTCAGTAGACATAGAGCTGAAATAATGGCTATTTACCATTGATTACTGTCTGAAAAATATTGTTTCGAATTAAAATGTGTATGGTAATGTTTCATCAGAAACATTTGACATGACGTTTGGCGCAAATGCCTGGAAACGCTAACAGACATTACCAAGCTCAACAAACTGATAATTGATGCACAATCTCAACAGTTACACTGGACAATCTAACAAATAACTCCGGTCGGACGAATTTACATCAACTGTTTTGTTTTGTTTTCATGCTTCGGTGGTTATTGATAATCGCTATATCATAGAATGTAAAATAATATTATTTTTTTTAAAGAACGACTCTAATTAATAAACAAGAAAGATTACAATACTTTCCATATTCGTCTATTTATGACAATTGCGTTTCTATCGGTATGGAATAAATTGTGCCAAATATAACTAAACCATACATTTAGTCAATCAAAAAATTCACTGTTCAACATCAGAGAAGAAAACATTTGATTTTCAAATTTAAATTTTAATCCTGAGACCTAAGAATGCCATATTTTGATGAACAGCCTATTTAGAAAGAAGGGAATATTACTATGGAAAAAACCTAGATTAATCAACCTAGCAATGATAATGTCTTATGTTCTGGATATTGTTTTCTCAGTCTACACCCTCGTTTCTTTTACTCAGTGACTGAGTAAAATTGAATTCTTATCTCTTTTTCTCACACGGAAATGTTACTCAACTTTCGTAAAATGTGAATAAATTCAAAACTTCTAGACTATCACTATTCTAGAAGAAACAGCTGAATAGCTTCTGCAAATTTGCTTGAACAAGCTCTAATTCAACACCGATGTTTGTTGGGACATATGAAAGAAAGTGTGTTTTGAGCGTGTAGGTTTATTTGAAGCATTAGATTAGAAGTGTAGGTTTATTTGAAGTATTAGAAGATATTAGATTTGAAAACCATATCCAGGAATACCAAACTTTCCAGTCGATAATCATTTAAGTTTTTCATGAACAAAGAGTAACATGCCGCATTAGTTAAACAGATAGGTATTTAGTTCAATGTATTTATTTTTTTAAATAAAATACAATTACGATGAAAAAATTACATGATAAATGTCTAAAATCAATTAATGAACGTTACTTTGCATTAGATCCTAAGTTGGCTGCTATTGCGCTAAGGTACTCTTGATCGCTGTTGAATGTTGTATGTTATTTCAAAAGTGTTATGCCAAATGGTCATTATGCCAAACGGCATTATGCCAAATGACCACCTAGCTCAAGTTATGGTTATGCCAAATGACATTATGCCAAACGACTTTATGCCAAACGACCTTATGCCAAACGACCTTATGCCAAACGACTTTATGCCATATGGGCTGCCCCCTTCAGTAAAGGGAATCAATACAGCGTCTTGCAATTCTATGTAGCTATCCTAATTCATCCTGGCCAAATGTAAGAGTCTCTCCGTGTCTCGAAAAAGTGACCCAAACCACCTCAGAAATTTTGACAAAGCATTATCTGCGGATTTTTTTTGAAATCCTGCCCATTCTTTCATTCAACACATGTATTTTTTTTCTCTCGAAAAATTCAGTCTGTCCACAATGCAGGCTGGTGTGAGTTTTTAGGACTTTTTGGTTACATCCGCGCAGAATCTGAGCTTCGCGTTTGCCAGTGATTCGTAGACCTAATTCTTGCTTGACTCGCTGCCGAAAATAAGAAAATAGTCCAGTACGATATGGTTCCGGAAGTTATCCTCGAATTGTCATTTGTTTTCCTTTAAATTCCAGTCTTCAGCACGTTTCCGATCTGTGTATTCTTCGAGTTATTTCGCGGTTGTTCTTACCGAGATTCTTGAGTTCACGAATCACTGCTTGCTCGAACTTTCTCAAATATTTTCCTTTGGTCAGCTTGCTGAACCGAACACAAGAACTTCTTTTCCCGAAAATGACAGTTCTACACACTGAACCCAAACATCCTTCTTTTATCGAATGAATCCTCCGTCGGTTGATATCGAAACATTGAAATCGCATTTTCAAATGATAGATGCAGGCGGAGGACGATTTTCTAGAAACCAGATGATTATCCTTCGAATGTTGACCAAATAATAATACGCGAAGTGAATTGACCTCCCGTTCAAATTTGAATGCACGCTGTGTAAAAATCGTCATCATCATAGGAAAAGCCCTATACCCGAATAAAAAAATCTCATAGATTTACAATTGAATATATTGTAACCATAAAATAGAATCTATAGTATTTACAATTAATGGGATTTTTAACAACGATAGGATGAAAATAGGAGTTATTGTTACCACAATAGAATCTAATGTAAATTTAGTCATCCACTATAGAAAAGGGAGGTTGTTATTCATCCTAATTATAAAAAAATCTTTTTTTTTCCTAACAAATTTGAGTCAATTACTATTAATTGTATTGTTTCACAACTGTTGAAAATCCTTGCATATACAGTGAATTGTAGATCTTTTGTAATGACAATGAGCAGTTTTCATTTATATGATTCACGAACATTGATATTTATGGCTGGAAATAGATTTGAGGGTTTTTTTATATTATTATATTGTAATTGTATGGTTATTTTTATCCGGGTAACGAGAATCATTTGAAATGAGGATGACAAACATTCCATTTTACATCATTCGGTAAGAACCAATCAATTGCTATCAGAACTGGTACCATCACGAATAAAGGATCGAAGCCCACTCGCTTTTCTTCGAAGCTACGGGAAAATATTTCCAGACTTCTTCAATTTTTGAACTCCCGTTGCAAGCTTTGTTCAACGGTTGAGAAGGTGTAATGACATTTTTTTATGTTATTAAATTCTTTCAATTTATTCATAAACAGCTAATGCTATACACAGTTTTAAAACTTTCATCATATTGAATTTGGTTGATTGTCATACGAAGAAACCATCCGATTTCCGAATGCTTTTCGTTGAAAAGCGCAATCAAATTTATTTTTCAGACAATCTTGGGTTGATGTTTGGGTTCAGTACAAGATAACAACAATATATGAGGTAAGCTCATTGTGCCTGTATGGTGGTGTGCGTTTAAACTTATTTCCTGCCTTTTTACGCAATAATATATATTTTTCATTAGTTTAAATGGCATCAAATTCAAGTCATGTTATAAAAAATTTATAACTTATAGCTTATTAATTAATTTGATATAACTTTTGATATAACTTATCACACATCTTAGTATGAATTCCGATATATTTATATGTTACTCGGTGTTACAAAGAAGAAAAAACCCGCATTAATCTACCGATGGTGAGACTGAACCCTTCTTACACTTCTCTAAAATTTCGCCACTCAAATGTGGGCAATATGGTACTGGATATTTTTTTTTATCAGAAATTCGGGCAAGATCCAGGAATGTTCGATATCTCCATGATGGATTATCCTATCATTATGAAATTTTGACCAGTTATTTGAAAAATTTATAACTTTAATTTGGCGCTAACAAAGCTGAAATCGGTACACAAATAGCTCAGTATGTAATCGGAAACTAAACTGTTTGATTACTATTATAATAGGCCGTCAAGTACTGTTTCGTTCATATCAACGTAACAAGATGTCCGAATGAAAAAAAAACTCAATATCGTTCTATGGGAATGTTGTAGCTTTCATTTGCCGTCAACAGAACTGAAATCGGTTTATAAATGGCAGAGAAACCGATGTGACATTATTTGACACACACACACACACACACACACACACACACACACACACACACACACACACACACACACACACACACACACACACACACATGTGCTCAGTTCGTCGAGCTGAGTCGAATGGTATATGACACTCGGCCCTCTGGGCCTCGGATAAAAAGTCGAGTTTTCAAGCGATCTTAGTACCCTTCTTTTGGTGTAAGAAGGGTACAAAGTTGAATGAGCACTGCAAATTACCTACTTCAGGTTATCGGTAGTCAATTGTTGTTGTGTTTGGGGTGTACGCTCAATCTCGTTAGCTTTACGGAGCCGATATTGTATTGTTTTTTGTTATTACATGATTGACTTTATATTGGGTATAGTAAGACTCGAACCGCTTACTCGTGGTTTAGCCGTGTTAAACAGAGGTTACATCATTTGGGTATGGATTGGACAAAGAATGGAAATGAACGAATTAAAATATTGAACAATGGAAAAAAAAAAATCTGGTTGTTTTATATTGAGGCACCCCTATCATTCATTTATTTCGGATAGCCTTAAAAAAAACTACAAAGGTATTGGAACGTTTAGCTATTGAGGATTTGTTAAAAATTTACAGTTTTCTTTTAAAAAAATCTACTTATGTAGAATACAAAGATGTCTGAACGAGGCTGTCTTTCCAGATGCTTGGAAGCGACGGGCTCTCGTATTACTGTCAAAGTCAACGGTGGATGTCATCCTGTCTGTCATGATAGCTCAGATGGCTCTTTAGCGTAAGAGACGTGGAAAACGTATATAATAGCGCCAGACACTTTTGCCAACTCGTTGAAACGCCTTTCGGCTCCTGGAGGCCTGTAAAGAATTCTGGGAAACTATTTTCAGAATCGTGTACTGGTTCTCAACACAAAAGTGGGTCAGCAATGTGTCCAAATCACCCCAGGAGTTCCGCAAGATTCTATCCAGGGCCTGGTGCTCTGGAACACAATAAATGACGAAGAGTAAAGACTAAAGTTCCACAACAGGTTAAGGATGGTAGGTTTCGTGGTCGGCATTACCCTTGAGGTCTCTGGAGAATCCATAGAAGAGGTGGAGTTAACGGTCACACCTATTGACTCTAGGAAACTGGTACCAGCTCATCATCAAACAGAGGTTATTGTGTTCAATAACAGGAACCATCAGGTGACGCGCTGGTAACTGCATCATCATCTCGAAACGATCCTTGAGGTACATGGGGTTCATGATCAACGACAAGCAGTCCTTTATTAGTTTCATCGATTACGCCTGCAAGAATGCCTTCACGGCTAAAGAGGCATTATCCCGCATTATGACGAACAGTTCAGCGCTACACGGGAGCAAGCGGAAGCTCATGGCTAGTGTTGCCTTGTCCAAACTAAGGTATGGCGGGTCGGCGGGGGTTACCACGTTAAGTACTAACAGCTACCTAGGTAAGTTGGGTAGTACTTCCAGGCTGCTGCGATGTAGGCATAGGTGGGATGATGCCCATTGGCATCATCTTGAAAGATGACGTAGAGTGCTTCGATCAACGTGGAACGAGAGCTATACGGAAGACCATTAGAATTGCATCTATGATCAAATGGCAGCATGAATGGAACAACTTCAAGAAGGGTCGGTGGACCTATCGATCTGGATGGGATGGTCGGCAATTTACTTTTCACAATTTCGATGTAGTTTGGCAGTACTAAGCCTACTGAAATGTCTTCTTCAAGTAGAGTACTCAGCACTGACGAAGTCCGTAGTTCACTGAAAAAATAGGCCTATCTGTCAAACGATGATGATGATTATGATGATGATGAAGATGATGTAATACTATCATCTATTGTAGCATGTTCTTTTCCATAGCAGTGGAAAAACCTGAAAACGATTTGATCTGGATTCTATTGTTGTTTGTACGCTCAGCTCAGCTGATGTACGAAGGGCCAAAAACGTTTGGGCGGGCCTGTAAGCAGAGACGCTTACGCGAAACCAGCGAATATAGGGAATAGAATCTCCTTGCAAAAGCAAGTTCACACTCACCGCACTAGAATTGAGCAATCGATTGACAAAATAAACTCAATAGATGGGATTGAACTGCCCGCCCTCGTTCCGCGAGAATTGTACAATAGGTAGGATGTAGTCCCATGCTTTCTATCCAAATCGTTTCACTTGGGTGCCCTGATGGTCCCTCTCTTGCCCCGTTATATGTTATGTAATGAATACCTAGTACATTTGTCATGATAATTTGATTGCTTACCTTGTTTTACCTAATTTTGCTGAAAGTAATGTTGGTTAGGGCTATAGGGTTAGGGTCATGGGGTAGAGAAGAGAACAGGAGATGGGGAAAGGAGAGAAAGCATTAGTAATTGGTAACATGCAGTGCGCATGTGAGATATTCATGGTGATATTCTCACAACGGCCGTTCAGAACGGTTCGACGAATACACATGAGAGATCATTTTCGATGAGTTTCGACGCATTTACTTATAGAAGTCAAGAGACATTTAACTACTTGCTACATTTATGAATATCAAGGCAATGATCCCCATAGCATCTTCAAGTGATCTTTGCAGGCTGTTCATTGGGTTCAGAGACTTTTGAACGTTGTTGTAGCAGTTTGTTCACACAGCTTTCTGATCCGCAGGTTAGGGATAGGCATTTGGAAATCCAAAGACACAAAGGCAATCAAATCACTTTTTTTTTCTAGCGGATTGTAAAATAATTTGGCTTCGTTTACTAGTGATAGTTTGAAAAAGTGTTTTAACAATTGTATTTTTTAGAAAATGACAAGTAACGAATCAGTTGAAACTTTCCAAGTTTTACAATATCAAAAGTTCTACTAGTTTCCTCGTGAAAGTGTTTGTTTTTTTTAATGTGAGATTTAAATGCAACAAATTTGGGTTAACTTATTTTTAACCGTTCCACCCTTTAAAAGTATTTCAATGATATTGGCCATTTCCAATCATCAAATTGACAGTGATAAACTCCTCAAAACTATCTGTTTCTGAGATATTTTGAAACCTAGTTTACAGATTTGAATGATTTGTAGATCAACCAATAGAAGTTTGATCAGTTTTGATGTTTTAGATATTTTTTTAAACACTAAACTATTTGTCACAGCTTGTTGATTGGTTGTATCGTTCAATAGATATCAGATAAAGTGATTCCAATTTTTCACAACTATGTGACGTAATTAATACTGATAGCACGAGTGCCTCTAAATTACATCGAACTTCAAAGCAAAGTGGTGTTCTGCACATTAAATGAAAATTGAAGCTTTATCTTATTTTTCAAAAAGATCCCTCCTCAACAAAATGGTCATTCCAGAATGCACACACACACACGCAAAACCATCCCGCAAAAATCGAATTCCACCATCCCTTCTTTTTACACAAAGCAAAAACCATAATTTCTGTCCTCCGTCCATCGAAGTCATTTCCTTCTCCAGAGCCCGATTTGTCCCATTTTCTTGATATTGGTACACAGCAAAAAAAATCTTAGAAAAACAAAATTAACTACTTAACAAATCGAAATCATGAAATCGTGATTAGTGCACTTTTTTCCGTCTATTTCGTGTACATTCGCCCGTCAAAAAATGTTGCAAATTACACCCTATTTTCGCCATGGTCGATGTGCCTCTACCTTGATGCGATGTTAATTTTAATTTTTGCTGTGCAAGTCATGTGTGGCCGCATCAAACGATGCCCGGCAGAGGACGACAAGACAACCCCCAGAAAGCATTTTAATGAACAAACAGCTTCCGAGCACCCTCTTGGCTCTGATTTCGAGGGACGGAGGACGATGCAAGTGCGTGCACCGGGCCCTGCATGGTTATCAAACAACTGGACAAAATAAGCGAAAGAAGGGTCCTGTAAAAGCCATCACAGCCAACTTCTTCACGTCGTCGTCGTCGTCGTCACAAACGTCAACCACAACCGACTCTCTTGTCTCTGTCCCCTAATCGCAATAGACTCCTTGAGCTGATCGGGCGGTCGCTGGGTGGGTGCCTGGAGAGGAGATTGTGTTTAATACTGTTTGTTCCGTGTCGTTTCGGGAACCTGAATGCATTTTTACTGCATCTGCTGTGGACAACGTTTTCAGAGTCTGGGTGCGTAAACATCGGAGTGTAGTGAGTGAGTGGGTGGTATTTCTGGGGGGCACCTCACACAGCAGCCACCCACTGCTGCGCTGCGATGCAATGCACAAAAATGCACGATTTCTATAAAACAAAAATGCATCCCGGGTTCTCCAAGGGGACCGGACCACCGATGCAATATTCCCTGGCTATTTCCTGCACACAGTGAGAGCGATACAAACCAGGGGCCGTGTGTCTGTGGTGTACAATTGAGTTAGAGGTTTCCAAGGTGGTTGGACCGAGGCAGAGCACCACTGACTGGACTCCACCATGACCCACGCACTTCGACCAGCAACGGCAAAACGAACGGTCCTTGTTGTTGTCCATCCAATCCGTTGTGGTGACGATGACGACGAGTCGATGAGATGTGCACACAGTGCACTGAGATTGATTTTTTATTCTGGATTTTAAAAAAGAGCCGACCTGTAATTATTGTAGCATCTTTCAAGCAGCCCAGTGCAAAAAAAAAAAAACACAAGTTCCTTTTCATATCTAGCAGTGGAAATTGAGACAAGTTGGCGCATTTTTATCTCCGTGTTCGCCCTCGGGTTTCCTGACAGAAAAATAGGCTCGCCATAAATTTTTCATCCCAGAGCCGTTTGCTTTCCGTAGATACACACAATGGCAATTGCTTATATATGCACTGCACACTCGAGGCCTCCGACCCAGTCAACCCAACCAACCTCCCAGGCCATGCTCTCTACATTCTAGTCGAGATATATAAAACTGCAAAAACCTGCGCTCGCATATTCGCTCGCCGAGGTCCGGGCTTTTTGAAAAACGTATAATAATTGATTTTTCTTCGCCCCTCGTCGGACCTCGCATCTTCCAAGAACGTGGACTGTTTTTCACGCGGCGCGGCGTTGGATGTTTCGATTGCAGTGTGTGTCCTTCTACGTGCAGCGAGGGTTTTCCACCGGGACCAGCGCCGGAACGGAAGAAGTGCGTGCGTGAGTGCAGGCATTCGGGGACCCCTCGACTCACGCACTCACTCACTCACTCACTCACTCGTTCACTCGGCGGCAGCGATGATGGTTGCTTGCACTCACGCATTGCACTCTGCCGAGAGATCACACGTCGCACGCACCGCCTCGATTTTGGAATAGACGGGATATGCGTGGATGAAAGGAGCAGTAGGATGGCCGGCCTCGGTTCGAATCGGTGAAAAAGCGGGAGTTTTTCTCCGAAGCATTGGCGGTATCGTTTTTTTTTTTTTGTTGTTGTCGGGCAAGTTCCCCTCCCACAAACATATTCTGGGCAAGCTCATCACGATCATCGTCATCATCGTCATCATCACCGTCAGCAGCAGCAGCAGCATCGTAGCTCGCCTCGTTGGAGGAGGGAAAAAAGAGAACACGCATCGATGCATATGTAGAAAAGTCTGCACTTTTCAGTGTTTTTGTGCGTTGCTAGGGAAAAGTATGTGGATATGGATTTCACTCCGAGGTCTCCTACACTCATTCCCACACCCACATGATCCTCCCGACCGACGCACGGGCCGGCGATGACCACGGAATTGATCCAAGCTGAGGCGCAGAAAATGTTAGTCATTTTGAAAAGTGGACTTTGGAACATGATAAAACGTTGTATTTTTCCATCAGAATTCTTAATTTGTTTTTGCAAATTGCATTTTCTTGCAAATGCAATGAATCAAATTTTTTTTTTAAATTGAATTTTTTAAGTATTCGATCAGCGATTACTATAATTCTGCGCATACTTGATTTTAGCTGCGTACTAATAACAGGTTGCGTGATGATTTTTTGCAGTGAATGACATGTTATTGAAAAATTACTCCAATAATCCAATTAATGTATGTTTTGTGGTTTTTATACTTTCGTTACCATACATACTATTATACTACCATGCATGGTAGACTCAGAAGTATATTTATGCTTTCTTCAATCGCCGTGATTATAATAAACACTCTCAACCCTCTAATGCCCAGATCCTTAAGTTACCCGAAAAAACTAGATTACATGAGTTTTGTGATAAGAAATCTGGAAAACATATTACTAGTTCATAGAAGTAACATGCTTTTTAGTAGATACCAAAAATATAAGACCGCCTTACGGCGGGGATGGGCAGTTAAGTTAAAAAAAAACGTTCCGTCAAAACTGTTCGTACTATTCATCGCTTATGATGAAAAGCGTAGAAACAGTTTTGTTTTGCATGTAGTCACAAATGTATGCCGCATCTGCGACATTCGATTTACGTTTCCTTCTGATATCAGCATATTCTTTTTTATGAACGAGGCAGAACTTCTGGGAAGTGATTTCCTCTTCGTAGTGATCATTCGTTGTTGACCAGCCTGGTGGCTGGAACACTAACGTATGATGATGCCATTTTAATCGCTTCGTTAACATTCCAAACCGTCAATGAAATTGTTACTTCATGAGCTGTTCCAAATTATTCCGCTGAAAAGCGGCGCTCAGTATGTTTCAGGTAGGTATCCGTAGAAAGCTTACTGTTGGAGATTCTGAGTTTGCGAATATTTCCTAGGGCAAATATGTCTACACTCTGTAGCAAAAAAAAAGCCGAGCAAAATTTTGATTCCAAAATACGCGTTGTTCAACTTTCTGTAACTTTGTCAATTATCAATATATTTGGCTGAATTATAACTAATGTATAATCCTTATGTGACTGAAATTTTATGATGATGAAGTTTATAGATTTGAAGTTATCATAACATATGTGAAAAAAGTCATTTTTGACATACCAATTTCAAAAATCCGTATTTCTGTGAAAAATTTAGGTAGGATATTAAAAATTCTAGGATATTAAAAATTCTAGGATATTATAAACTTCATCAACATAAAATTTTGATCACATAAGGGTTATACATTAGTTATAGTGTTGTCAAAATTTCAGCCAAATATATTGATAATTGACAAAGTTACAGAAAGTTAACAACGCGTATTTTGGAAGCAAAATTTTGCTCGGTTTTTTGCTACTGAGTGTATAAGAAATTAATTTTCCGTTTGAGCTATTATTACGTTTTCAACATTAAAACACAGACCTCTGGAGCGTAGGTAAGCCAGCAATGGTAGTGATGTGTTGAAATGATCGAAATACATTACGTGATTTCTGAAATCCAGACGTATTTTGATAGCCTCACCACTATATTTGCTGCTACCCCCTTATCAGGAGTTCCTGGTAACACCAAGTTATCACCAGCTCCGCGGAAAACCTCACGTGAAAATCCATATGAATCGGACAAAACAAAAAGCTTATAACCCAATTTGTGGGATTTGTTTGCCAAGTACTGTAGAATAAGTGCCTTCATCTTGGTTTCCAAAGCTGTTGTAGAAAAGTTGGCCATGATTTTTTTGCTTCGCTTAAAGGTTGGCCTGGGCTGCTATGTGATCCAGATAGTATCGAGAAAGTATGAAACAGTGCTGTGCATTTTCATGACGTTTATAAAACTATGATCATTATCTTCTCATGATCATTAGAACTCACGACTGGTGGTCAAATACTGTGTCACTCACCAACAGGTTGATCTCATTTGACCGTTTGTAACAAAAGCCATCATGCCTGCTGGAGAATGTGATATGAAGAGAGTAGAAAAATCTATCACTCACTAATTATCTCTGAGAACAATATGCATGACAAATTATTTTCAGCATGATATGTGTTAACCTCTGGTTATTTTTTTTGGCACCGTAAGATTCAAAAACTCACCCGTTTCATGGATATTATCGGCAATGTCCGTTTGGATTTATCTGGTTCCCAAAAATCCAGGTTGTAGGAGCTGTGGTCCGGTACGGAGACACTATTAGTTTCAATTGCATTTCCCGGATTCTTGGAATAATTCCTACAAGCTTTTTCTATTTCTTTGTGGATCATATGCCGACTTGTTTCTGCAACGCCCATTTTGTAATATGTTCCCCTGGAGTCTCGAATGGCTATGAACATATTTAGAAAGAACCCTTTCAATATGGGTATCCAAATTCGAGAAATTTCTCAGGAGGATATTTCTTAACGTTTTGTTGCCATCTGATGATTTGTCCCTGAACCGGTTATTATGGAGCAGGTTACCGTGGGTCCTCAAGTTGCCAGAAACAAACTTCGAAGAAAGCCTAGCAATATTGGTATCAAAATTCATGAAATTTCTTCAGAAGGCTATCTCTCAACGTTTTGTGGCCATTTGATGATTTTTCCCCAGAACAGGTTCCCGTGGGGTTTCGAGAGGCCATGAACATTTTTAGAAGAAAACCCGGAACATGGCTATCAAAATTCATCAAATTTCCCAAGTAGGCTATTTCTTCACGTTTTGTGGCTATCTGATGAATTGTACTCGAACCGGTCAATCCGGAACAGGTTTCTGTGGGGTTTCAAATGTCCATTATCATATTTAGAAGAAAATTCTGGCAATATGGGTTTCAAAAGTCAGACAGGTTCTGCAGAAGGCTTTTTCTCAACGTTTTGTTACCATCTGATAATTTGTCCTAGGAACAGGTTCCCGTTGGGTCTCGCTAAAGGGTGATACGGTCAAAATTTGGTCAAGGGAAAACGCGTGTAAATCGGTGAAATCGTTTATTTAAAAAATCAAATTAAATTTCTTTTTCAAGTTCAATTAGTATAAAATTCAGGAAAAATATTCAGTTAGGCTTCCGCTTTTCCAAATCCGAATTGCCGGGCCTTACGCTTGACCCCTGCCATCAGATTTTGTACAGCCACCTTGTCCACCTTCTTCGCCGCAGAAAGCCAGTTTTGCCTTGAACTGCTGCTCGTCCTTAGCAGTTTTTTGGTCTTCTTTAGGTTCCGCTTGACAATAGCCCAGTATTTCTCAATTGGGCGGAGCTCTGGCGTGTTGGGAAGGTTCTTGTCATGGGAACCACCTGCACGTTGTTGGCGGCGTACCACTCCATGGCCTTTTTACCGTAATGGCAAGATGCCAAATCCGGCCAAAACAGTACGGAACAACCGTGTTTCTTCAGGAAAGGCAGCAGACGTTTATTCAAACACTCTTTCACGTAAATTTCTTGGTTGACAGTCCCGGAAGCTATGAAAATGCTGCTTTTCAAGCCACAGGTACAGATGGCTTGCCAAACCAGATATTTCTTTGCGAACTTTGACAGTTTCGTGTGCTTGAAAATATCTGCTACCTTTCCCCTTCCTTTTGCCGTATAAAACTCCTGTCGGAAGCTGCTTGTAGTCGGCTTTGACGTAGGTTTCGTCGTCCATTACCACGCAGTCAAACTTCGTCAGCATCGTCGTGTACAGCCTCCGGGATCGCGCTTTGGCCGTCGTATTTTGTTTATCATCGCGATTTGGAGTCACTACCTTCTTGTAAGTCGATAGTCCGGCTCGTTTTTGGCTCGATGCACGGTTGTAGACGATACACCCAGCTTATTTGCGGCATCTCGGAGAGATAGGTTAGGGTTTCGCTTGAAACTACCGGCAACTCTCTTTGTCGTCTCAGCGGCTTCCGGTTTTCGATTTCCCCCGATCCAGACTTCCTGGCTGTCGACAAACGTTCCCCAAACACTTTAATTACATTTGTAACGGTTGATCTGGCAACTGTTAGCGATTTTACCAACTTTGCGTGCGAGTAGCTCGGATTTTCGCGATGCGCGAGCAAAATTTTGATACGCTGCTCTTCTTGCTTGGACGGCATTTTGGCAACTGAAGAGTGAATTCCAAAATCAAAATAGGAGCAACATTCTACACACACACACCTTCAAAATGAGGGTGTTCAGGTTTTTAAATGCAAAATTGAAAGAAATACGTCAAGTTGATATTGACCAAATTTTGACCGTATCGCCCTTTATTAACAAAACTAGCCACAAAACATTGAGAAATATCTTGCTGAAGAAATTCAATGAATTATGAAACCATATTGCCAGGTTTTCCTTCTAAAAATATTCATGGCTAAAGGGCGAACACGAAATTATTGCGACACCGAAAATGTCATGCCAATTTTCTTATAATGTTTAGAATCAAACCAAAATTTTAGGGTAGTTTTATACACATATTCACTTTAAAAATCAAAAGAAAAGTTAATCGATGGAGGCCTTGAGTGTAAAATTGAACGCATTTTCGCTTGATGCCCTCCATCAAAGTCTTTACAGTGTCATCCGGTACCAGTTTCTCAGTTTTTTTTTTCCATTTTCTTAACATGTCCTTCTCGTCTTTGACTGTCTTCTTGCTCTTCCGAAGTTCCCGCTTCATCATTGCCCAGTACTGCTCCACCGGGCACAGCTCCGGACAGTTTGGCGGATTCATGTCCTTTGGAACAAAATGGACAGAATTGGCCTCATACCACTGCAGGACACTTTTAGAATAGTGGCATGATGCCAAATTTGGCCAAATTAGCGGAGCTTCGTCATGCTGCTGCAAGAACGGCAAAGGCGCTTCTCGAGGCACTCAGATTTGTAGATCTCGCCATTTACTGTGCCCTTTGTCACGAAAGGCTCACTCCCCAGTCCGCAAGAGCAGATGGCCTGCCAAATGAGATATTTGGAGGCGAACTTCGACATTTTCTGCTTCTTAAATTTGTCGTCCGCCTAGAACTTGCTCTTGCCGGTGAAAAACTCCAACCCCGGAATTTGCTTAAAATCGGCTTATATATACGTTTCGACGTCCATCACACTGCAGCCATATTTTGTCAGCATCTTCTCGTAGAGCTTCCGTGCCCGAGTTTTAGCCGTCGATTGTTGCCGCTCATCACAGTTTGGGAAGTTCTGTACCTTGTATGTACGTAGTCCAGCTCTCTTCTTTGCATTCTGGACGTAGCTCTGTGACATGCCGATCTTTTTAGCCAAATCACGGCTTGAGACGTTGGGATTTGCTTTAATCATCCACTTCACCTTTCCCTCCGTCTTTTTGTTCTCCGGTCCCGGTTTTCTTCCAGCTCTTTTGTCGTGGTCCAACGTCAGCCGCTGCTGGAACCGCTTCAACACTCTCGAGACGGTTGAATGGTGAATGTTCAACATTTTCCCAACTGCCGGTGCGACAGGTCAGGAAATTCCAGGTGTTTGGAAAGAATTTGTTCTCTCAACTCGCTTTGGTTCACCTCCATTTCGTTGAATCGAAAACACGACTTCGAGTTTGACAACATGTAAACAATACACATCAATGAGAAGTGGGCAAAAATTTGGTTGATTTTACCCAATGGTAAAAAGTTATGCCCTGTTGAATGTGTCGCAATAAT
Organism: Aedes japonicus; assembly: GCA_034211315.2. Lineage (NCBI taxonomy): Eukaryota > Metazoa > Arthropoda > Insecta > Diptera > Culicidae > Aedes > Aedes japonicus. Next base: position 5,716 of record JASCZW010002299.1, on the reverse strand, counting down.
TTCGTGTTCGCCCTTTAGATATTGAACATTTCATCACATCAGTTTGTTTGCTTACTTGCTGTGAGCAATCCGATAGAGTTCGATTCGATGTTCATTCACTAACAATCGAGATTTATCAATTTTAAATAGTAAGGCAAGCTTGCGAGAGCGAGATAAAAGATAGGAAAAAATTCATGGAGTAGCAATTCACCTTAAGAACTTCTGACGATTATCCATCATCCATACATCTATTGGAACGCATTGTCAGCATTCAAAATAAATATGCAATCTTTTCAGATCATTATTTCAAGAAACGAACACCACAGTTTTCAATATAGCCTATAAGGAGTGTATCGAAAAGTAGTTATAAACATTCGATGCGTTATTACGCATAAACTACTGTATATATTTTTAGCGTGTAAGTGCCATTTGCTTTGTTTACATGTCAAAAATGATTATTCGGTTCATTCATTTCCGTTGATAAAGTTGTATTCAAAATGTCGCGAATTGAATTTGAGACTAAAAAGAAAATTCTGCAACACTTGGTGCACCGAAAAGAGTGTTACTTACAACCAGATTGCGAAAAGAGTAAATGTTCACCCGGCAAGTGTAAAACGTATCATCGAAAAGTTTGGTAAGGAGTGCTCCCTCAAGGATTTACCAAGAAGTGGCCGGAAACCCGGCTCCAGCAACCCCGATTTGGACCAAAAGTTGTGGATTATATTCAACGGAACAAATCTGCCTCTACTCGCGATCTAGCCAAGAAGTTCAGGACCAGCATCGGAATGATTCAACGAATCAAGCGCAGGAATGACTTGAAGACGTACAAAAAGCAGAAAGTGCCCAAACAAACTCCGGAACAAAAGTCTCGTGCCAAAACCAGGGCTCGAAAGCTGTACAGCTGCATTTTGGACAATGTCGACCAGTGCATTTTGATGGATGACGAAACATACGTTAAAGAAGATTCAAGAACGCTACCGGGGCCGCAGTTTTATACTAAATCTGTTGGGGAACGTGTGCCAACCGCAGATACGACTGTTGCGATGGAGAAATTCGGTCAGAAGGTGCTCATTTGGCAAGCTATTTGCACATGTGGCTTGCGTTCTTCAATTTTCTATACAAAAGGAACTATAAATGCTGAGATTTATCAAAAGGAATGTTTGAAGAACAGGTTGCTACCATTGTATAGAAAGCACCAGTCCCCTCCTCTCTTCATGGCCAGATTTGGCATCGGCACATTACGCCAAATCCACTCTACAGTGGCTGACGGAGAATAACATCAAGTTCGTAGAAAAAGACATCAACCCACCAAACTGTCCCCAGTTGCGACCGATCGAACGCTATTGGGCAATAGTCAAGCGTATATTTAAGAAGGATGGTACAGTGTCCCAAAACATGACCGATTTTAAGAAAAATTGGGCAGCGGCATCCAGGAAGTGCACAAAGGTCACTGTGCAGAATTTGATGGCAGGTGTCAAATCAAAGGTACGGGCATTCTACAGAAATGAACATGATGACTAGTTTTTCCGTTTTGGATCTTTTGTAAACTTTGTTAAGCTATAATAAACTGAAATAGTATGTTAATTTTAACCATGTTTTCATGCCTATTTTATTATTTGGAAGTTTATAACTACTTTTCGATACACTCCTTATAGCCTAAATCCTATATTCTATATTATATATTCATTGTCAAACGTGTCTGCATTGTTTTAATCTTTTCTGATAGATACAATTTGTTGAGGTCATTGAAATTGAATTGTTTTGTGAGATGATTGCATCACTGGAGTCAAATCTCATTCCGCTGAGCAATTTTTTCAGGTTTGGGGACTAAATTCAGATATTGGGACTAAATTCGAAGTATAGCAGTGAAAGCAGTGAAATAAGTATTATTAGCTCAATCAATAGTGAGATTACGAGAGATTTAATCCACTCCGAACTTGACATGGTATGCCATACGTTTATAATTCAGTTATAAAACAAACAATTATAAATCATTCTAAAAGATGTTTTGTGTGTTGCTAGGTAGGCTTGTTATGCTTTATGATCAAGTGGTAGCCACCTTTTTTGAAGACCTTCCTTCACGTAGATTTGACCATTCATTTGGCTGTCATAATAAATGGACAAAACATTTTTCCACATCCTAGGCCAGCCCCACCATAACCTTCTTGCCAAATTGTTTGGTGTAAATGGCTTTAACTGATCCAGGAACACCCTTTCCCTTCAGCTAGGTATACAACTGTGGTCGTGGCAGAGTTTTATAATCGAGTTTTACGTAGGTTTCATCGTCCATGATAACCAGAGACCGAAATGTTCGCCTACTCGAGAGTTTATCTTCCTTTTTCACCCGCTTGGAGAAACAGATGAGAATGTGAGAAGCGAGAGACTATTATACGCCTCTACAGCAGTTTTCGCGAGAAGAAAAACAACGGCGATTTATGATTTTCGGAGAGCATGAGTAGCTGATAAATCGTTTCTTTTTCAGTGAATCCTAGATGGCGATAATAATTTTTCACTTACTTTTTGACGCCTGAAAATGCACCAGTCTTCATGCTTGTTTTATTCTGACATTATAGGGTAAGGGGATGTAATGTTAGCCTAGCTCCTTCATTCGGCCTATGTACCAAATGTGTCATTAATTTAGCAATAATCAACAAAATCATGTTGCTATTAAGATGACAGATGTAATCCGAAGCAATTGAGACAATATTAATCAACCTATAGTTTTTCACTTCCGTGTAATTTTAGATTTCTTGAACTTTTGGGGTATCATAATTGCACTGGTTAAGCTGAACAGATGATCTACACGATCTTCAAGTGATCTAAATTTGGCCTTATTGAACCACTAAAGCAAGTTATGCAGTCTGGATGTGCCAGAAAGAGTTAGACGTTACAAACTAACTGTTCTTATAGCTAAAACAGCAATTATTTTACAAGAAAATCATAGACCCAATGTTGGGGACATGTATTTTTGTATGTTCCCAACTATGGCCTGTTGTATCAATAACGTAGTAAAAGGTTGTTATTGGTAAAATTTCAAGTGGAACTGCATGAGTTTGCAGGTTGTTTATATTCAAGTGGCTCATATCTCAACACTACCTGAATGCACAAAATCATTGTATAGCTATTTATAATGTTTTCATTATTGAATGGCTGATGAATCATGTATGAACATCACTTAAGTGTTTCAAAGTTGTTTTACTCTAGTTTGATTTGTGAAATTTTGTGTTGAGTAAAGCGAATACAGCTGGCAATGCCTTTATTCATAAAACTAGGAAAAAAAACTTACAAAGACTGCATTTAGTAATAAATCCATCGAATGGGACAAAGTTGCATCCATGAATAGACCCAATTTAGTGCTTATAGACCGATATTAAATCCATAGCCGTCGAATGTTTCTGACTTTATAAAAAGAGTTGTGTAAATTTTCGTGATACATACTACCAAATGTTTTATCACACTTATCTTAGCAAGCGTAGAACTAGTTGAATCTCGCCTTCAGCTTGAAAACTTTAGAGTTATAATCAAAAATGTAATCGATGGTTGCATAATAGGCTGAGTCAAGGGACACATACCCTAATTCTATAATGATGGTGCATGGCGGTAGCAGTGTGCACCGGCTAGCCTTATTTTCGAGCTTTGCTCCTCGTATACGATCTATACGATCTAGGTAGCATGATTTTCACTGAAAAATGTGACATGAGAATATATTTTCGTTGAATTTTTGAGAGAGATATTTTCGCACATGCAAGAGAGACGATAATGAATTATCGGCGAAAAAGGAGGATGAAAACTTGAACGGTTTGCTACTCATCGACAACCTCCTTGAGAGAGAGCATGGTTTTCACCCAGCTGAGTGAGAATTTCGATCTCTGATGATTAACGCAGCCCTATTTTTGGTCAGAAGTTTGTCGGTACAGCTTTCAGAGCCCTCGGTGTTACTGGTTCAGCCTGTTTGGTGCTTCGTTTTGGCTGCTTTTTGCTTCCGACGAGTCTGCAGGCCTATTCTCTCGCCGCGGCAAGCATAACATAAACCATCGATTTGTTTGTTTTTGCCACATGACTTATGCTGAAGAATGACGCTTGGGCACGCCCTTTCTGTTGATTGTAGTGTCGGCGGAAATGGGTTTTCTACACCGTCTCAGGGAATCTACGAAACACGCATTTTGAATTGAAGGTTAATCATTGGTGAATTTATAATTATAGGAACAGTCTATGAGTTTGGTGACCCGTAACGCTGGTAGATCACTTTTTCGTGATGCTTTACGGGAGTATCAGATCGACTACCGAACTAATTCAAACTAGGGAACATAATCGTTTTTTGTAGTCAAAGAAACTTATAATAGAGCCTTATAACGTTTTATGTCTTGTGGAAAACGACAAAACCCGGATTGATCTACCGAAGAATCAGCCTTAAATAAGAAAAAATATGATTAGTCTTCATTTATGTGATTTCTCATTTTCTCTTCGATGTTCTATAGTTTGAATTGGTTAGGACTAGAGGTTCTGATACCTGGTCAGTATCAGAGTTATAGTGTGTTTTCTTTGCAATAAAGCCGGTTTTACTGATTTCTCACTCACAAAGGTTTAAATAGCGAAAAAGAACTAGAATCATAGCCAATAAAACAAACAATAACAACTGCAACAATACCGAATACTTCATCATTTCTCAATAGAGATGAAGTAACTCGACATGCACTTAACAAAGGATGCAGGATATGCTACAATAGATCAAATTACTGGTGGCAGTGGTTTATGTTCGAATAGAGCCCAAATCCCACTGAGATGTGCACAGTCCTTTAATGATATGTAAAGAGATACATTTTGGCGACGCCATTTGTTGCTGCCTTCGATTGATACGAAGGGACAGAATACTGTTTAAAACAGCCATCTCCACCTGGAACCAATTTCAAAGCAGAGTTTGATGTAGTATTTAGTGTTGATTGTGACTCCTAACTCGATGAACAGTAGTGAAAGATTGACGTTTTCTGAAATTCCAATCCATACCCTTACTCTAGACACATTTTGCACAGTCGACTTATCTTTAGGAACATCTACAAGCTTCGCTGCATACAGTCTATGATTCTGTGATAGTGATAATAATTTTGCGTCCATGTTCATAACGTTTCTAAAACAAACAATCTACCAAAACAAATCCATTCATCAAATGCCGGCTGATTACACGTACAGTGACAAATATGCACATATCGATAAATTAAACTGCACGGAGATATACACTAAGACGAAATCACTGCCAGGCAACTTTTGCCACCCTGTAAATGTAAACGTTATTTTATGAGTCCACGGCTGCAGATTGAATAGTAAAACTCAAATCAACTTGACTTGAGCTGCAAAATTCTAGATACATTTTCTAAAAAAAAGAATGAAACCTATTTCTCGGTTGTTCGGCTGTGAAAACAGTTGTGAGAATTCTTAATCTTAGCGAATGTTGTTGTTAATGTCAGACAAACGAATACAATTCAAAATGATCTTTCAACAATCCGCAGAGCTTGCTTCGCCTCTCTGCTGACGTTATTACCACTAGTCGAACATGTATTTGATTAATTTCTGCCTTGTATGTGTGTGTGTGTGTGTGTGTGTGTGTGTGTGTGTGTGTGTGCGCGCGCGTGTGTGTGTGTGTGTGTGTGTGTGTGCAATCAATCTCCCACCGACCGACAGTGTTTTTATGGAAGAAACTTGGCGGCATTTCTTCACTATGAGCAAACATTTTTAGCCCTGC